>JAGVSP010003539.1:0-48017 GCA_022494985.1 Micrasema minimum | reverse complement strand
CACTCCACACATACACCACAACACAACATACACATGACATAACATAATCACTTTGTATACTATTGTTTGCTCACTTCATGTCTTCAGAAATTTGTCTTGTACATTGTGTTGTCCACATAATTGGTGTTACGTTGTATATATTACCAAATTGATCTTAGTCCATTGTACCTAACATATCACTATGTGCACAACACTAAATTATACATAAATAAATCAATAAACCGTCTTTCTTTTAGTATTAGTACAAACTTCTTTTTTCTTTTTTGTCTCCACTCATTCCTACCCATGGTCGTATAGCTACTTACTGTATTCTTGTGACGTTCAGTATACAGTTAAACCATCTTGTTTCCGATCTTCCACCACTACCACTACAGCACCTTAAATGTGGAACGATCATCGTCTCTTTGCTTCAAGGTTCTACTTTCTATTAACATTCTAGATTCACTTTATAAAAAAAAAGATATTTAAATAATGGTTTTACTTGCCTACATAATAATATGTGTACTGTCCACTGAGGAAGGAATTACGTACCCACAACCCCCCTCAATTTATAGTGTGATTTGGGTTTAAAGCGTAACATTTTAGAACTAAAAACTCCCAATACTATTCAATATAGATATACGAAGTTATCGAAAAGGACCCGTTTATGGGGTAAATATGGACAAAAGATAAGTACCTATCGACTTCTTTATTGTGTCATCAATTCAGGGAGACAGTAGAATAGACAAGTCTTCGTATATTTATTACTAAAGAAAATAGTCTACCCTGTTTGCGTTTCCATGCCAGGCCATAAATGTCATCCATCCGAATATTAAATGATTTATGTCAAGTTTTTTTCTAAAACGTGGAACATTAAGGTGAACATTACGAAAAATGTTTAAACTTTCGTTTTTTTTCTACGTGAAATTTGCCGGTGTGATCATAAGGTATTTAAGAAAAGGTATATCCATTTGAATAATTGCCTGTAATAACAATAAATATTTTTGTTTGAGGAACGTTTTTTCTTTTGGGACAATTTCTGCTCCAAATGGAAAATCAGGAAATAAGGTTGTGTTGTAGTAAAATAACAGTGGTTCTATTATTTTTATTTATTGTGCAAATTTCGGGCATCCAACAACATCTTTTAAATTATTAACACTTATTTTCTATTGATCCTGCATCACGTATTTCTATACTTACCTACCTATCTAAATTATATAATTGCATTATGCGGTCTGTTATTATTTCTGTAAAATTAAAACACATTTATTATTTCCAAGTGATTTTACTTAATTAATGTATTTGTTTTTGATTTTCATTTTGCTTGTTTATAATAATTGTGTGTTCTGTCGTGAATATTTATTTTATTAAATGTAATTATTTTAAGGCCCAAAATGAGTTGATTGTAAATCACGGGGAATAATGTATTTTTGAAATAAATATTTAAAAAAATATATATATAGGTTTTTAGATCCACGAGTTTACCTAATAGTGGGATTTTCTACGACTTGCTTATGATGATTATAATGCACACGTGCATTCCTGCTTTATTCCAAGCTGCTACGGACATTTTATAAGCTACAGCTATATGTTATATGGACTTGGTTGCTTTCTATGTGACAGTTTTATCTTGCACGTCCGGCGCAAAGGTGTCCGTGATATTTCCATATATTGAGTTAGTGGTTCTGTCTTGCTTGCTCAATATCTGCACCTGGGGCGGAGATAGAGAAGGCATTATTAGATTGGAAAAACGGCTTGGCGATTATCGATCTACATAGCAATCGCTACTGGAATTGGTTTCGAAATAGATTTAAATATAATAAAAAACACGACTTTAGGGAAGTGTCCTATATTTTTAAATTCCGCAATTTTTAATGTGAGCAATGAATATTTGAAATCTTTCTGTGAGATATAAAGAAATTCGAATTCAAAAGATTCCTCGTAAAAAATATTTAAAAACCGAGATTATAATAACGGATTGACCCCAAACAGATGCTTTAAAAGCACCCAGCTCCCAAGCGCACTAAAGGGTCGTACTGAATAATAAAGTGGCCATGTACTTTTTTCTATTTTAGGCGCTACTTACATCAAAACTTGGTTAAAATGCCTTGAAATTAATAGATGTATCCTACCATATTATAATGGCTAGTTTTGGCGGGATATTGCGATTACGATATTTTAAAAATTAAGAACGGACATAATAATGATATAAAAAATAAAAAATATTAAACACTTTTTTTTGTTTTAACTGTTCTGTAACCCATTGATTTTATTTTTATTTTTCTTGTGAAATAATAACTTCCTTTCCATTGATATCACGGTATTTTTTATAGCCGCGGGCACTCATACAAAGTGAAATGAATATACACCGTGTCCCACGATGAGACCGCGAAACTCCGGAGGGTGATTGTTCATGGTATTCTGAGAAAAAAATCCTTACAAAGTTTTTTGATCCGGGCATTTTTAATAATTAATTTTAAAAAAGTATTAATAAAAAGCGACTATGTAATACTGGCTTCTGTTTGAAATGCTAGCAGTGGCGGGGTGGCGGTGGGCGGGGAGGAGTGGGGGTCCGCTCTGTGCGGACATTCAAAATTCGAATTTCATATCTGAAATTGGTGCAGGTCACGTGGTGTTAGCCAGTTCAAAAATGGACGGTATTACACGCGTGAATTTTTATTCATATTTTAATCATTTAAAAAAAAAAATAGAATTGAGTTTTTTGAAAAACTTTGTTAAGATTTTTTTCTCAGAATATCATGAATAATCACCCTCTGGAGTTTCGCGGTCTCATCGTGGGAAACGGTATTGTCTATAAGACATCAGCAGTATCATCAATGTAGGTATTTATATGAAGACGTATCGCGTTATGTCGCGTCAATCATTAAATCCCTCAGATAAACTAACTTATAAAAGTCATATACGCGTCAAAAACGCGTTATGCAAGTATGTATGTACATTTGTAATACCGGATTAATAAATCTAAATAAAAGTATTTAAAGTGCAACTGTTAATTATCATAATACATGCAGAGAAGATACGGCGTCACACTTTTCTGTTCCAGAATATTTCATTTACTACTTACGAATTCTTACATCTTCTCATCGTACGCACGCTGATAATTCTAATTTTTTTCGTGGCCACTTAAGTAGGTACACCTAATATGAAACTTTTGTAAGACGGAAAAAGTATTATTTCATTTCTGGTTAGATGTTTTCCTACACAGGAGAATTGGGTTCTTACCGATTTTTATTTTTTTTATTTAAAAAAAATGATTGAAAAAATTACAATATCAAGGGGATTTTTTTTTAATTTTTACGATGTCATATGAATTTTTTAGCGCGCGGTTTGAAATAGCGCTTTTTCAAATCGCTCGCAAAATTCTCCATTTAGCGCGCATGCGGTGTGACGTCACAGCAATATAGGCGCTCACTACGGAATGAATTTCACGCCTTCCACGGTAGACGGTATGACGTCATTAGCCAATAACGGGCGTTAAAAGTCACTAGTAATTTCGTGTTTTTAAAGCATAAATTCATAGATGAAAACAAAATTTTTGATCATTGTGGTTTATATCGTTGGAATTGTAAAAATATACTTTAAATGTTTATTGCGTTTTCAAGGATATTCATGTTATCTGGAAGAACCCTATTTCATCCTGAAATGGAGTTCTCGGTATGTGGTGGGATATTTCCTCTCTGTCAATACAGCCAAGTAAAGTCTATGTCAAGTCAATATGTTACGAGGATCATTTGGGGTATTTGTTGTTGCGACTGTTAGTGTACGGTACTGCCCGCCATCCGACTTTGACCGAAACCCCACTACATTTTTTCTTTGACTAAAAAAAGTTTTTTCAAAAACAATTTACATCTTAATAGAGGCAAGAAGTTTAGTAATGTACAAGGGAATAGGGATATCAAGGCGTTTACAGGATTTACGACCTTCCATTGGCTGGATTCAGTGGCCACTTGATGTATTACGATGTATTGAAATTTATTAAGATGGGTCAAAATTTATCAAAATGAGTTTGATCATGTTTGGGCTTTCCACGTATTTTTGGAGTTATTTTCTATTGGTTTTTAACCCGCTTATACATTTATATGAAAAAAGTAGAAACAATCACAAAAAGATAAATAGATACATACTCCATATTATTATGCATTTCAAATATAAAAATATCACGAACTTCCATGTTATGAAATTTAGGATTTTCGTCTCGTCGATTTAAATAAAAATATAAATTATTTAACCCCGTCGGGAAATAAACCCGTGACCTCACGCTTGATATCATTCGTCCGCTTAGTGGTGTTATTTTACGTCTCTAGTGCACAAACTCACTAATAAAACTTTATTATGATTATTTATTTATTATTTACAAATGAATATATAATACATACCAACAACTTTTCCTGTAGTATCACTCTTATATCTTTAACTGGCGCTGAAGCGGAAGACTGATCATCTTGCCGTCGTGTAATAAATGAACAAGATTCACTGCACTTGGTACCATTGCAGAGCCCCATGCACCATTGGGTGCGGATAAGGGAGAGCAGTAATAGTAGTAGTAGTACCACTCATTATAAGTGTGTATATAAGGTATAAACTAAATCGTATCATGTCAGTTTTTTATTATAGTCTTACGGAATGGATTACTTCCAAGCCAGTTGACTATTATAAATAATTCATCGGTGTTATCAAAGTTTTTCAAAAGAAAATATTTTATGAAAAAATTAACTCCGCGACTTGTGTGTTGTCATGCGAACGAATCTTTGCATAAACGACTACGTCAAGATTCTTTTAGATTTAAATTTTAAGGAACGCGTAGGCCGTTACTGCGGAATAAATTTTCTCGAACACAAAGCTTGGGCCTTGTTTAGATGGGAAATATTTAAAGGTCCTAGCCAATTTTCACGCGCAGAAAACCAAACTAAAAAAATGTTTAGATACGAGTATACATATCTTTAAATCTATCGTAAA
This sequence comes from Micrasema minimum, assembly GCA_022494985.1. Classification (NCBI taxonomy): domain Eukaryota; kingdom Metazoa; phylum Arthropoda; class Insecta; order Trichoptera; family Brachycentridae; genus Micrasema; species Micrasema minimum. Next base: position 43,061 of record JAGVSP010003539.1, on the reverse strand, counting down.
AACCAAAGACTAAAGCCCACTTTATATGGCGCAGTTTACTACACAGTTTTCTGTGCAGTCTGAAAACGGTCCCGTATAAAGCTAAAACTGCTTGAAAAACTGTGTGCTAGTGTCAGATTTAAGCTGACATGACAGTCAATGTTTTTTATGTAAACGTTTAAAGTAGACATTGGTTAATTGTATGCTTTTAAATACGTAAAAAACCAATAACATATTTACATTATTAGCTAAATATACAATTTCCTGAGAGCAAACATACGATAATAACTTACAATCGCGTTTCAAAAATACACATATTTAGCGTGTCTTTTGACAGAAGTTTGACAGACTGCACAGTTTTCTGAACAAGAAACTGTGTGTAGTTTTCTGAACAAGAAACTGTCCCATATATAAAGCGGGTATTACGTTCTTATTACACAGAATAGTCCAAACTTAGATCCCCTAAAAACCTCAATAATATCTAATTATTTTTTGCTTAATTTTTAATGTTTTTTTTCTCCCTGTTTTTATTTAATGTAATTTGACTAGATTTCTAATAGTACAATTAATTAAATAAATCGTATTTAGTCTTTGGCATTTTATAAGTTTGACTCGAGTGTCACTTTGACTTGTTTTTGCTGAATCGCAGCATTTTCTGTCATAATGAGCTTTTGGAATTACAAAATAGTCAATATATCTTTTTTTAAATACCCAAATATTTTAATAAAATAAAATAAAATGCGTTAAAGTCGGAATAACTGTGACTGAGTTGTGTGGGAAGTGGGATTCGAACCTTCTAATCCGGAGTCTGCGACACCAACTAAGGAAGATACTTGTTATGATGTAAATATTACGTCACAGTTCGCACGTATGAAAGGATGCTTGAAAATTTTACTCAGATAATCTGTTCACTACGTCAAACATTTCAAAACATGAAAATGAATATTGTATAAGCCAGAAGTTGGAGCCAAGTTAACTTCAAACTAAAAGCGAGATGAATGCTCTTAGATATTACCCATCAAAAGTAGGCCTTTCTTTTAGCATATTGTATCAAAATGGCCACTTCGGCCAGTCAACAAGATATTGCACTCAATTTTTACTAGAAGCATGGTATCTTATCTACATTCTAAAAGGCCAAGCTTTTTAGTTAAAAATCCAGATCAAATACAAACGAAATTGATTGGTATCAAGACTTGATACTTAATATTTCTTAATGTTTTAAAAGGGCGGAGCTTGAAGCCTGAAAATATCACAATTTTCCACACTTGGCAAACTAGTGAAGTGCCCTCTGCACCAAATCAAGTATAAACAAAAGAAAAGCAAAAAGAAACCTTTATTATTTATTTTTAAGAATCGTGGTTATTATTTTGAAGCCTGAAACAAATGCTTAAAATTTTTTAATACATGTTACATCTCAACATAGACGAGAAGTTTGAAAGGGAATATGGATTTGTAGGCGTTCGAGATGATCAAGATTCACTGCACTTGGTGTACCAATGCAGTTCTTTGTGCACCATTGGGTGCGGATAAGGGAGAGTAGTAGTCATAGTAGTAGAGTTTTATAGGATTATGACATGTCATTGGATGGTTTAAGCGGCCACTAGATATATTAAAACTTTAAATATTTAAAAAATTACCTTTCCCTAAGCTTTTAATTACTAGCGAATTTTGCCCGAAGATTGGATATTATGATTTTTTTTGCGAGCATTTAGTATAACTTGAGAAACAGAAAAAAAATCTTGCGCCTAATTGCGCCATTTTTTTTAAATAAAATATTTTCTAGTAAAAGGAACTACACCCCCAAAAATTGTATGGCTCATATTTTGTAGTTTAACTTTGAAAACCTTATTTAAAAGATTGCAAATTCATGTATTTTTAGAAAAAAAGTATGTCTATATTATTGCAAAGTAATGGATATGTATAAGACGAGGCTAAAGCACTTTTAATTACAGAATTATAAAAAAGTAAGATTTAATATTGTGTAAATAGTAGTTTATTGAATAATATAATATAGATATTTAAGAAACACTTTTATTTAGTCTGTAAACATCATCATGAATTCGACTTTTAAATACTGATTATTATTTTTATAATAAAACGCAGTTTATTGTTAACCTTAACTAAGTGTTTTGCTTACTTTTTGCTGTATGAATTCATAAAGTTTTTTTCCAAATAACTGTATTTTGGCGGATCCTATAATTCACATTACGAATAAAATCACAGAAATGTTTTAACTGTAGTATGAATTAATATTGATTCAGTATCTATTCTCTCTAAAATTTTAGTCTGAATATCATTATTGGTTTCAAGTTATGAATTTTGTAGGAATGAAAAAATGAGCCGTTCGCAAAACATAGTGCGGCGTCACACTTTTTCTGTTCCAGAATTATTTCATTTACTACTTTCAAATTCTTACATCTTCTCATCGTACGCCTCGCTGATAATTCTTTAAAATTTGTGGGTTAGGTATTTTAAACCTAATATGAAACTTTTGTAAGACGATAAAATGTATTATTTCATTTCTGTTTAGATGTTGTTCCTACACAGGAGAATTTCATCGGAAATGGAATTCTCGGTATGTGGTGTGAGATATCTTATTCTTAGTCAATACAAGCTAAGTAAAGTCTTTGTCAAGTCAATATGTTACGAGGATCTTTTGGGGTCTTTTGTTCTTAGAAAAGCGACTGTTAGTGTACGGTACTGCCCGCCATCGACTTTGACCGAATCTCCACTACATTTTTTCTTTAACTATAGAAAAAAAAGGTTTTTTTCAATAACAATTTACATCTTAATAGATACGAGAAGTTTAGTAATGTATAAGGGAATAGGGATATCAAGGCGTTTACAGGTTTTAGACCTGTATTGGCTGGATTCAGTGGCCAATTGATGTATACGATGCATTGAAAATTTATTAAGATGGGAAAAAATTTACCAAAATGAGCTTGATCATTTATTATGGAAATATTTGGGCTTTCAAGGTATTTTTGTTGTTATTTTTTATTGTATTTTAACACGCTTATACATATACATACATGGAGTAACAAAACTCGTAGTACAACCCAAAAACTAGTAAATTTACATATTATTATTTGGGGTCGAATGTGTAAAATAATTTTTGATTCTGACCTTTAAAAAAACGATATTTTTATTTTTCAAAGCTTTTTGTAAGTACCCGAAAAATTTTACGAATAAATTTTTGCTTTTGTTTTCCTAATCCGTAGTATAAATTTGACTTAAGAGGTTATACGTAGTAATAATTATTGTAAGAATTTTTTCGAAAAAAAATTCAACTTCTTACTCAATTTTCTAGTCAAAAAAAATTGCTCTATAAAATCGACTTTTAACATTATGAAGATTCACTTGTTTCTCGCTTGTACATCGAGTTTTGTTATACCATGTATATGAAATAAGTAAAAAAATCACAAAAAATAAGATAGATACATACTACATGCTGCATTTCTCAAAACGGAAAATATTTTATTAAACATTATTAAACGAAATTCCATGTTGTGAAATTTAGGTTTATCGTCTCTAATACACTACAAATGGTGCATACGGCAGAGCATTGCATTAATACACCAAGTGCAGTACATCTTGTAGTATAACATGAAAGCAAAATGATCAGCGTTACGCTTCAGAACCAGCCCCACGTCATGTAAAAATCCCATATTTAAATAAACATATTATCATATTAATCCCGTCGGGAAACGAACCCGTAACTTCACCACTGATTTCATTCGTCCACCAAGTGGTGTTATTGTACATCTCTAGTGCATAAACTCACTAATAAACATTATTATGATATTATTGATATCTCAACAGAGACAGAGAAGCTCTGGAAACGAATGTGGGTTATCTAGGCGTTTACAAAGTGTATTCATTCAAAAATGTTGTTCAAAAATTTTATGATGATTTATTTACTATTTAATAATAAATATACCAGCTTCTTTTCCTGTTGTATAACTCTTGTATCTTGGACAGGCGCTGAAGCGGAAGACTGATCATCCTTGCCGTCGTGTAACAACTGATCAAGATTCACTGAACTTGGTTTACCAATGCAGTGCCCTATGCACTATTGGGTGCAGATAAGATAAGGGAGACCAGTAGTAGTACACTCATATAAGAGTATATTAGGTATAAACTAAATCGTTTCATGTCAGTTTTTATTTACAGTCTTACGGAATGGATTACTTCCAAGCCAGTTGACTATTATAAATAATTCATTCGGTGTTATCAAAAGTTTTTTTCAAATGAAAATATTTTATGAAAAAAATTAACTCCGCGACTTGTGTGTGTTGTCATGCGAACGAATCTTTGCATAAACGACGACGTCAAGATTCTTTTAGATTTAAATTTGAGGAACGCGTAGGCCGTTACTGCGGAATAAATTGTCTCCAACACAAAGCTTAGGCCTAGTTTAGATGGGAAAATATTTAGAGGTCCTAGCCAATTTTCACGCGCGCAGAAAACCAAACTAAAAAAAAATGTTTAGATACGAGTATACCATATCTTAAAATCTATCGTAAAAAAACCAAAGACTTACGTTCTTATTGCAACAGAATAGTCCAAACTGAGAGCCCCTAAAAATCTTAATTATATATCTTATTATTTTTTGCTTAATTTTTAATGTTTTTTTCTCCCTGTTTTAATTTAATGTCATTTGATTAGATTTCTAATAGTACAATTAATTAAATAAATCGTATTTACTCTTTGACATTTTTTTGCTGGATCGCAGCATTTTTCTGTCAAAAATGAGCTTTTGGAATTACAAAAATAGTCAATATATATATTTTTTAAAAACCAAATATTTTAATAAAAATGACTGCGTTATAGTCGGAATAACTGTGACTGAGTTGTGGGGAAGTGGGATTCGAACCCTTCTAATCCGGAGTCTGCGACACCAACTAAGGAAGATACTTGTAATGATGTAAATATTACGTCACAGTTCGCACGTATGAAAAAATGCTTGAAGATTTTACTCAGATAATCTGTCCAAACTTGAAAATGAATATTGTGTAAGCCAGAAGTTGGAGCCTAGTTAACTTCAAACTAAAGCGCGAGATGAATGCTCTTAGATATTACCCATCAAAAGTGGGCCTTTCTTTTAGCATATTGTATCAAAATGGCCACTTCGGCCAGTCAACAAGATATTGCACTCAATTTTACTTGAAGAGTGGTATCTTATATCTACATTCTAAAAGGCCAAGTTTTTTAGTTAAAAATCCAGATCAAAATACAAACTAAATTGATTGGTATCAAGACTTGATACTTGATATTTCTTAATGTTTTTAAAGGACGGAGCTTGAAGAATGAAAATATCACAATTTTCCACACTTGGCAAACTAGTGAAGTGCCCTCTGCACCAAATCAAGTATAAATTAATTTATTATTTATTTTTAAGAATCGTGGTTATTATTTTGAAGCCTGAAACAAATGCTTAAAATTTTTAAATACATGTTACATCTCAACATAGACGAGAAGTTTGAAAGGGAATATGGATTTGTTAGGCGTTTCGAGATGATCAAGATTCACTGCACTTGGTGTACCAATGCAGTTCTTTGTGCACCATTGGGTGCGGATAAGGGAGAGTAGTAGTCATGGTAGAGTTTTTTAGGATTATGACATGTCACTGGATGGTTTAAGTGGCCACTCGATATATTAAAACCTTAAGAATTTTTGTAGGTATCTATTAAATCGCTTTTTATCTTTAATAAATGGATTTATTGACGCCAACAATAAATAAGCGTTAAGTGTTTAGCAAACGATCGTTATGTTCGATTTATAACGAATAAAGCTCTTAAGTATTCCTAGCCGGTTTTCCTCAGTATCGATCAGATTCCTTCGGTCATATTTTGTTCGCAGCTTTGCGTTATAAGTTATTCCCCCTTGCTGGCACATGTCCAATGTTTCACAAAGCTTAAACCTTAAGTCGGATTTGTTAATACAAGTGTACGCGATTTTCTACTTCGCTTATGTTTCGTGTACGTACATACAGATTGGTCCGAAAAACATTGCATACGAGTAACAATGTATATATTAATGTATATATAACAATGTATATACTAGAACTGCTAGAGGGATTAATTATACTCGCCCCTCTCACTAGATTGACAATGGATCAAAGGAATCATACATTTTTAGCCCCCTAAATTCTTTAAAATATTGCCAATATACATTAAGATTTCCAAAAATTTAAATACGTTTAAGAGGAATGTACACAACTGGCTGATACATGGGAGTGGGGAAGGGGTGGCTCATCTATTTAAAATCCAAAAATGATAAAGTGAAGAAGAATTTTATATATTTTTTTCAATATGCATATTTATTTTGATATCTCTTGTTTACCGTTTGTCCAGTTTTATTATGTTTGTTTCCTTGTAATTGTATTACTTAATCTCCTTTTATTATAATTATTTTAACAATTTTTTCAAATAAATGTACTTTTTTTTGTAAATATTTCAGTTAAGCACGGGGTTATACCTAAATACCCGAAATATAATCATTCCAAACTGTGAAATTATATATGTGATAAATAAGAAATAAATAAATTAATTAATTAAAATACCTATCTATTGAGCGAACAAAGTTCGTTATTTTACTTTTTTTTTCGTGTAACAAATGATCGAGATTCACTGCACTTGGTGTACCAATGCAGTGCCTATGCACCATTGGGTGCGGATAAGGTAGAGTAGTAGAAGTAGTAGTTATAGTGTTTTTTTAAATATAAATTGAAAAAAATAGTAAGGTTGTGACCTAGTGATAACGTGATGATGCGCATGTAATCATATTTTCTTCCGTCATTTCTTTGCCCCATTTGCGTTCTTAGTAATCGCTGCTTTTTATCTATTCACATTTTTAAAAAAAATTAGATGATCAGTCATTTTTAAAATTCAATTTAAAAAAAAATAATATAAGTTATAAAAATCAAATATCACACACGTTGTAGTATACTTATTTCGATGTAAATATTGTAATATACATTATTATAACTAATATAAACACTATTTAAACTTTTTAACTAGCTTTAAAATGACCTTAATTTTGTATTTTGTTTACGGCGTATTTAATTGCGTCGGTAATTTTATAAAACCCTTTAACGGTAATAGAAGGTAAATTGTCAGGGATCGTAAACTATCAAATATCTCACTGGAGATTTCCATACAGTAAATTATAATTAAATTATTATCACCACCGTACATCATATTATTTAATTTACGTGGTGTATATTGAATAAAAGATATTCATGAAAATATGTGAAATAATAGTGTTCTATCATGGGGATTATTTAAAGTTCCGAGAAAGTCTAAAAGCGTAAAATTTACTTAATCAGTTTTTTTTTCTCAATTTACATCAGAATGGATATCTGCTATGGTGAAGATGTGCAATGGTATTTGCATGTTGGGCTTAGCTGTGCTTTTCCTGATGAAGAGACAGAATACGTCTTGAAACCGGTAGACATAGAGAAGCCGGTGAGTTGTTTTATACAAATTTTTACTGATATAAAAATTATTTTCGTGATTGATTACCATTAATCATTATTTGCTACTAAAATTTGTTGATGAATATATGGAACGTAAAAAATTACTATCATTTTGTCAAATTGCGTTCTTATAACGTTGTTTATAAAACGAATCATTTCTGATTTTCTCTTTTGCGTTGGCAAATAAAAGTTGATTAAATTGGAGCGAAATTCCAAATTAGCCTTCTAAAATAAATTAATTCACCACCGCTGAGTATACACGCATGCGATATTATCTGACTTAATCCAATATATCTGTATACGCCAATTCTCGGCCGGCTTATTCCAGCATTCCGTTACTGCGAATACTTAAATCCCGCAATATTATTATTTTCTTCCAAGTAAACCCAGATTATGCAAATTCGCTACAATCTTGATCGCCGCTGGCATAAAAACGCACGCACCGCCCTTGTGTGATACCGAGCTTCAGTATTATAAGCTCAGGTATACTAGACTTATTGTAAGGAAAACTTAACTCGTTCACTAAAGGAAGTTGGTGAAAACCGCCATTGTTGCTATATCCATTGTTGCTGTATATAGTTTTTGGTGAAAATATTTCCAAATTTCGTTTTATTTGTATTTTATCCGTCTATTGTATAGAGATTAAAATGTATTTGTTGCATACGAGAATGTTTTGTTTTTTTTTTTGTATTGTTGGGAGAAACTAATTATTTTACTTTTTGAATAATTGAATACATACTTTAAACAGAGGTTTATTTTGACGTGATAACGTCTAATAAATCGATGAACGCGGGCTGCACACACGAAAAAGCATGACTCATTGTCACGTTCCGCCTGAGCCGAGTGTGCAAGCGAGAGCGCGCGGAACAAGCGATAGAGAGGCACGATCGGCCTAAGCGTTCGATTTGTGACGCATCTATCTCTCTTCCACTCCATTCGGCGATTGCGTCGAGTAGAAGGGAGACAGCAGCAGCACACAAGAAGAAAAAAACAAAAAAAATGTTAATTTATGAAAAAAAAAAATTTTCAATTAACTCCTGCTTTGTATTTTATACAAAAAAAATGATAATTCGGTAATAATAATTCCAATTCAATTCATAAAAGTATGCTATTTTTCATCAATGTTTTCTTATGACGTTATCACGTAAAATTGTCGTCCGTAAACCGACTTTACAGACAGCCAAAAGTTTTTTGTTTAAAATCTACAATACATCTAGAATGTTTTTTTTTTGTTGTTATATTACACAAACAAAGAGATTTAACCATCAGGATCACAGCTCGAGCGTAGAGAATACACGTGAGTGAAATAAAACCCTTTCAGATTCAAGGGTTTATTTGTGTTTATTTAATAATATATTTGGATGTAAACAACATTTTTGGACTTAACCCAGCCAATGACAGGTCAAAGGCCTTAGCACGCCTAGATATTCACATTCCTTTCCATACTTCTCGTCTTGGCTGAGATGTTAATTTTGGAAGTTTTAGAAGTTGGTACTCAAAGTATTGTTTCTATACATACATTAGATTTTTTACGTGGTAAATTATTTACAAAGTATTTTTATCAACCACGTAAAGTAAATACAGAGAAATCTTATTAAAAATGCTAATCTTTAAAATATGCCAATTATAAATAAAAAATATCAAAAATAGCCTCTGGAGCAATAGACTCTCCGGAACTACTATCTAAACTTTCCATAAATATTCCCCGTAAAACCCTTCGTAACAACCCTCTTCTTTATACCCCTCTGGGTACATACTAACTATAGAAAAAAAATCGTATATATGGCGAGCCTCCAATAACTTTAATAAAATATCTAGAACATTGAATATATATTTATTTGAGAATAACCATGGTGATGTGCGGCGTTTGCTTTTCGAGTGAAATCACACTTTATTGATCACATTTTGTTGAGTTAGCATTTTTTCTTTCCTTTCTAACTTTTAACTCACTTTTATGTACATAAAATTTATTTGTAGTAATCTTACGATGAGAATATTTTTCTTCCTTTTTTACCTATTTTTGTTACTACCTGTGAAAACCTCTAATTGGTCTACTCTGTTTTATTTAATGTTTATTATAATGATTATTTGACTGTTGGTTTTCCTATATATAAATAAATAATCGTGACGGTATCAATGCCTTTTCTACTATAATAACATAATATGTAGCTACGTTATTCGATAACAGGTTACTTAGATGTCTTTACAAAGTTATGTATGATAGTTTAGTTTCAATGACTGACATTAAAAATATGCGCGTTTGTCATTCAAATAGGAACGTAGGAAGAGAAATATCATTCATCGATTACTTTTTTTACAATATTTTTTTTAGTGACAACTTTATATCGCATAATTTTATGACATAGACCTAATCAACTATGGCCAAAAATCACTTAAATGCTTTTCCTAAAAAATCGATTTCATGGCACTCAGAACCGGAATCTCTTTCAAAATGGTTACTTAAATCTGTCACTGTTAAATTTGAGGAGTTTTTTTTTTTTTGTAATTTTTTGTTCGCAACACTAACTGCGAAGTTATCCGCTTATGTGGGAATATTTTATACCAAGCCCAACGTCCGGTCTCTTCACTGGAATATCGTCCGTACCTTCTCCAACTGACTCTTGTCGGATATTAAAAGATTATGCGTCCGTTATATTATATCATAAGGGTGTGCATTAAGCATAATTTTGCTTGCAAAGTTTTTGATAAAATACAACTTTTTGATGCAAGAATAAATCGCACCTTTAAACGATCTAATTCAAAATACCAATTTTTCGGAAATTTCAGTAGAAGCAAGTTAACACCATCGTATTTATTCATATCGATTTCTTCTTATTTTTTACATTAAATTATGTACCTTTTGTGTGTTAAAATAAAATATGAAATAAATACTTAATATATGTATAATGTTCTTTTTTCAGTCTTTTATGATGATATATCATTACAATCTTTTTTTGAATAAGTCGTTTTTGTCCTAAAGGTGCGAAATAAACTTGATAAAAATGTTACGAAATCTACATAACTTCTATAAAATAAATTTCATCTCATTAATCTCTTTTAACATAGTGAAGACATCTAGATGCTTCATAATTAATCTCATGTTTACGATCTTTTAGAAATCTAGGGCCTAATTGCGTGGAAAATTCGGCAAACTAGGACACAGCATTTACCAATAATTGATATTCTTGCATTATGTCAATCAAACACAAATAATTAAACCATTTAGATTTGATTCGGGAGGGATGATCTGTGAAATGAGGCACTCGGAAATTTTTGGCGGGAACTGGGATTTTTATTGAACCTTACATTACAAAAATCCTCTCCTCCCTTGTTAGTTTTTCAAATGTTAGTTTTGTTTTGTAAATACAGTTTTTAATGAAAATAAATCGTGAAATCATTTGGTCAATACAGAATTCAAACGCTATCGTTACGAAAAATATTTGAGTGAGTAAAGTATACCTATGTATATTTCTCATAGCACAGTGGAAGCGCATTTGGCTACCGTGCATGAGGTCGCCGGTTCGATTCCCGTAGGGGATCAACATGAAATATTTATTTACATGTGATTTTCATATTAATATTTTATGTGTGGTACCTTGGACTGGTACTGAAGCATAAGACTGATAAAATCCTCCCTTTATATGGGTGCGGATAAGGAAAAGTAGTAGTAGTAATGTATATTCCTGTGTAATCAGTACGAAGATAATACATTAAAGTCATCACCATTGCACATCCGCCCGCTATGTGGAGCATACGGATTATGGATTCCACAAACTGCCTCCAAGCCAAGCGAGAGAGCCTCAACCATGCTTGCCTAGTTTACAAGAATCAAGTTTTAGACTCCCTCGATGTCCACTGTTGACAATCCGTCGGCAGTTTACCTCAAAACTACTTGACATAGACCTGACACGGGAACTGGCGGCCGATCGCATGGCTTGGAAGATATTAAAATGAGGTTTTTTTTTTTTAAAAAAACCTCGTTTGGAAAACTGCGTCTTAGTCAAATAACCCGTGATAAGAAATTCTCCCAGCTCTGGTCGATTATTCACCCAAAATCACCAAGAAATGCAAATTATTATCTACGATTCGTAACGTAAAATTTAATTTACCAGATATTATCCAAAAGTGGTTTAGAAATAACGCAATACTCTCATAATGATGTGCTTAATGAGTGGTAGTAAAAAGATATATATAAATTTAACAATTTAATTTCACTTTTAACTGCTTAAACGGCTTTTAACTATGTAATACTTAAGTTGAAATTATTTTAATTTATGTGCATATTAAGGCCGGTGCTTAACATAATGTAAATGTTCCTATGAATTAAATCCGAAACTAAGCAATTTTCGGTTATTAATAACAGTTTTGGAAATGGTAAAATGTGTAAATATGTATTTGTTAAAGAAAAATAATTTTCATATGATTTATAGTTTGCTCTTGCACTAATGTTAAAATTATTGTATGTTGACAAGCGGGTAGCACCTGAGGATTTTTTCTTTCTTGTTTTACGTTACTGTTTGTTTAAAAAATATAGTGCAATAAATACACAAATTATTATTAGTGAAGGCAATTAAAATGATTGATTTGAAATTAACCTTCCGAATACCTACATAAATGTCTTTGCATTTTTGCAATAGAATTTGTAGGTACCTACACAGAATAAGTATATACTGTCAATTGTTTTTTATTTTTAAATCACTAGTGTCTCTTTTCACCAGTCGACGGGAGAACTGTTAAATAATAAAAAAAAAATACAAAGTTAAAATTAATATGAATATCAATCAATTATAATAAAAATCAATTTAAGCAATATATTGTGAAAAAATTACAGAAAATGAAAACATGAGTGTACATTATTATACGAATATTGAATTTAGAAATCAGAACAAGCCGAATTAAATTTAGAAAATAATAACTACGCAGATACTTAAAACAGTTAATACAAACATGATTGGATAATATTATTAATTTTGTGGCTTTATCCATTGAAGTATGAAGAGTACTACTTCAAAGGCTTTATCTAATATTATCAAACAATAAGTTAGATCATTTCAAAAAATTACTCATTAGTCAAAAAAGTTAATACATGAAAAACCACTTGAAGGATGTATGGAGAACAATTCATTTATCGAGTCGTTGTATTCTTGAGGAATAATACCTTCTTGAATTATCGAGTAAGGGAGTGCTAGAGGGTTGATTGATAGGGTTAATAAATTAAGAAGAAAGTCGAAAGGGGTTTTAGGAGTCTAGCACCTACACATATTTCAAGTTGACAGAACGAGCCATGTTATGTGTATTGCCAAAATTGCTTATTATTTGCCAAATAGGGCAATAAGAGATGTAAAGAAATGGTGGTAATAAAGCATAAAAAAATTAAGCGTTTTGAGGGTGTCTGAATCCGTGTATAAAAATAATAATACTGGATTCAACCAACGATGTGATATATTATCTCAAAAGACAGTTTCTGAAATCTGTGTTTATTTTTCCTTTGAGAGATCCCCGGTTCAAATTCCTACACCACCACGACGTGATTCCTATTTTTAAGCACAAGCTGCTTAGGCTTAATTGGAAGTATTTACAAATTGAAATATGTGCAAAATATATAAGTTTTAACGATTTCTTTAAAAAATATTGATAAAAAACAATAAAGATGAAATTTGGTGGCTGTCTACGTGTAGTTTTTGATACGCGAAAAATATAATGGATGACAGTAATAATAATAATGAATTTTTTTAAAAATGGTCCAGCAAAAACGAACTAACTCGAGGATTTAAAAATTCATTTAATACCTAAATTTATCATAATGTCCGTAAAATTTTATTTCCATTCTTATTTCATCATTAATTTCTTTTGTCCCTTTTTTATCTCCGACAAATTTATCTTTCGGCGGTTCAGCGGTATCACTTTTTTCTGCCTTAACAATTCTAAGCACCCCTCAAGCTCCCTTATTGTTTCCCCGCCCTTCACCTCCTCCCTTCCTCCCCCCTCAAACCCTTATCTTATCTCAGACCCGTGTATCGCACGTTAATCCTGTCCTTACGCCCGTCCCTAAATGTACAAGGGTTTTAATATTTGTTTGTGATTTTTAATATTTCCCTCAAGACCCAGCGCTTCCGAATTTGGAAATAGGATTTTTTGAAGGTCAAGGCAGTTGACCGAGAATGTCTTTTCGTTCGTCCGGCAATAAACAACGGATTTAATTAAAAGAGGAGATTTAAGATGTCGGATTCCACTGTATTTTTTTAAATAATGGTATTGAATAGACACTCTTCCAGAACCAAAAAATGGATACGGAATAAAACAAGAGTGATAGATGTATGCGAAAAAGCAGCTCGACTCAAATGGAGCTGCCGGACATGTTATGCGAAGAGGTTGATATCGATGGACATTAAAAGTGCTGGAATGGTGACTATAGATCCGGGTAACGAAATGTAGGAAGACTCAAAACAAGGTGGTCTGAGGACATAAGGAACGTCGCAGGAATACAGATGTAGCGCATGAGCAGGGGGTAGGTGACGGAGTGGGGGGAATAAGGGAGAGGCCTATGTCCAATACTGAAATGAAGATGGCTGAGGAAGAAAAAGATGTACTTCTACTGTACTAAGCTTTGTAAAAAAAATTATAAGGAAATGAAGTAACTAAAATGCTACAAACTATGGAAATACCAGAAGTTACCTCCCATGAACACCAAAATTTGAATTTTTTTCATCGTATGTATATTGAACGCAGTTTAAAAATATAATATTGTTAAAAGTCGTTATCTTTTCAGTTTTGAGTAAAGGCACATTTTTTTTGCCTCCATCGTACCCTACACTTGGTCATGGCGGTACCACATTACCTACTCCTTCAGCGTTCTTTATGTCGTCTGTGAAATAATCGTCATTTTCTTTTTAAACTTCTATGTCTGTATGGAGGTAACAACAACAAAACACAATGCTTGTGTGCATTTTTAAGCATACAAAGACACAAACAATTTTACTTTGGTTTTAACATAAAAGTAGGTACTATATATAATGCATTTTGTAACTCAAAGCGATTCAGTGTAGCAATTAAAACCCCAATTTTCCCAAGTTCTCGAGCGTAAATAAGCACGAATCAAACCACCAATATAACAATATATTACTTACGTTTTACGTTTAACACTACGTTACAACTTCCCGAAGTTCTGGCCATAGAGGGCCACCAAGTTAACAAAGCAGTTAACCCATACATAACGTAACATATTCAAGCACTGTTCAGAATAAGATCCCAAGAGTTACAGAACGATATTCGCTTGTCAGACCTCTCCGTAACTTTGCCAAACAAAATACCCAACTTACATAAAATTACAGTTTGATAGGTCATATTGAGTCACATTTGTTATTTGTAAGGCGCCTAAAGACTGTTAGGTCGATTATGTTGTACTTTATAGTAAGGTTCTTTCATTAAACAAATGGTCCTATCTCAGTCTAGATAGATGAATTGGTGGAAATAAAACAAAAACAAACCAAGAAATAACAATTTAACTAACTACTTTACTAAGAATCACCCCGTTCTCCTTAGGGTAGGACAGAGAGGATCAAACGCAAAACCACTTTGTCCTGGCAATCTTCTTTTGCTTTGTGCACAAAGCACAATTTTCAAGTTTAGCCAGAATATAATACCTACACTAATTATTTTTCACGCATATATTTTTTACCTTTAACCCTAAATACACTTTACCACTTTGTTCATATTCATATATTTCATCTGGATTACTATCCTCATACATTTTAATGCCCTATAATAATACATTTATGTGACATAGTTTTTTTTTCTTTTCTAATCTATATTTTTTTAACCTCTTGTTGTCATATATTAATGAAAAATAGTTTTTATTAATTTGTTTTTGCAGAATATCTTTGAATTATCCCAATTTACAATTTTTATAAATTTTCATTAGCAACATTATAATTTATTCTTTGCGTCTACTTGAGAATTTGCAAAAATAAATATACGGGAAAAGTGAATTAGTGAACTAAATTTGTACGATAGGTAAATAATATCTACTGTTACCTTAAATAGGACTTAAATGACACGTGAACGTTGAATGTATTTCCTGTTTATATTATTTTCAGACACGTGTAACGCAAAGCTATCTCTTGGAATTAGCTAGGTAGGTACACCAGCTATTCTGAATTGCTTTAATATCAGCGTAAGGCATTGTTAAGGACGAAGAATGCGCCGGCGCATAATTTTTACTTCTGAATTGATACAAATACATACACAGTGATATCCGCCTTCAAATTTAAAATTATGAAGTGCTTATTTATTATTTTAAGACATGATTTTTTCACAATAAAATTGTGGGGTTTTTCTTGTAAAGTAGCCGTACTCTATATTTTGAATAACGACATTTTTTAAGTGCACGATTAAAGACGTGTATATTTGTAAAATATTCGTCGTGGATTAAGTAGCGCCGCTGAATGCGTTTGAATAAAAAATCCTTTGAAATAGTAGGTATTGTTGGCCACCGAGATTAATTACCCTGGTTGTTATGGTTTTATGTGGGTGCACAGAAAGAGAAATGAAAGATACTTACAGTTTTACAGTGCACATTTATTACACAGAATTTATAGAAGTAAATACAATAAACTGAACTAATTAAACTACGATAGAAATGGATAATGGAAATGAACAAATGAATTTAGTATGGGCGGGTGAAGAAATCTGCGCCAAATCGATGAGTGGTAACGCAAGAAGGTCAAAATATCTCTCGGCTATTGTCACGAGCGTGTTCGGTGTAGTTCGGGTCGTTCGTTCGTCTCGCGTCGCCCGCGTGACGTCATTTCTTCCGCCACAGGATCTTTCACTTTTCATCTGTTCATTAATTGCGTCATTTTTTCGTCAGATTACATCACTGTTAAATAATTTACTTGAAAACGAAAAAAAGAAAAAAAGATTGAAACGTTGATCTAGCTTTGCAAGTGTTTTACACAGAGACATTTGCAAGTGAAGCAAAAATATACCGCCCGCGCGTACCCGTTGAAACTAGGGATAATTCGCTGAAAATAATACTCTTCCTATCGGCAATATAAAGTGAAAGCTCTAGTTTCGGCAACCAAATTAATATGGAAACTTCTTGAGTTACAGAACCTAGTAGAAACCTTACATACACAATCATTTTGCTCCTAGTAAAACACAAGGAGATTATAATAAATACGAGTTTTATTGATACGGAAACTTAAGTAGTAATCTACTTTGTTACTATTATTAGATTGTTCGAAAGATTATTGCCTCAATTGAGACTTAGTAGCGCTTCAAATAAATGCTGTCTAAAATTCAGAATACAGAGTTTTAGTTTAATGTTGGAGTATCGATCTTTAAAATATGAAACCGGTAGTGTAGTGGATAGAATCGCGTACTCCGAATTAGAATCCCAAGGCTCGAATACCACTCCACAAAAACTAGTTTTTAGTACGTATTGTTACCTATATCTGAGGATTTGAATGTTATTCAGTAATTGAAAATAAATGTAGTATATCCTTTCTTCTCAATCCTTTCAAAGTTTATTCGCATGCCTTCTCTACAAAACATTCATTTTTAAATTCTTATTAGAAAAGTTCGTTTACTTATTGAATCTATACACATTTCACTATTTTTAACAATTCAAATTTTGTAATCTGAAGGAAGGTAGAATCTATCGTCCATGCGCTCAGTAGCTGCAAGATAAGAATCTTTCTCCCTACAAAGTTAATATTTGTTTACACATAATCCATTATTATAATCTATGTATGTATTGACTTTAAAATATTTTTTATATCATGTATTAAAATCTGTTTTAAACTGTAGGAGGCTAGAAAAAATCCCAATCGTCAACCCGGAACCTTCGTATCGGGAGTCCAACGTCTTAGCCATTACGCTACGAAGGCCGCCATATAGCCATAATAGCCATATAGCCATAAAGAGGCCGATATATTTTTAATATTTTATACACCACTAAAAACGTTCAATAAGTAATTTGTTAATATATTGTATTTATATTTCTATTATTACCTATCCTTATTCTATAGATCAAACAATCTTTTGTTTATTTTTAAAAGAAATGGTTTTATCATGATTTTTTTTTAATCTGAAAAAAATCGTAAATTAGGGAAAAAAAAACAAAAATTTACACTGCCAAAGGGAATAATGACAAATATTCAAATATTTTCGGAACCGATAACACGGAGTATTGTACATGAACATTGGCGTCTATCGGGAAACCCAGACTTTTTGTGAAAACCCGTTTTTCTATGCGAAAATGCTAGATATCACAATATTATATTTTATACACATAGGGTGATTAAAAACTCTATCTGTTCCTTGGAAGGGTTTTCAACTAGAAGTAAGAGGCATACGTAGTATATGGCTTAGCCAGCCGAAACGCCTTTGCCGGATGACAGTAGATACCAGGGTTGCTGTCTCCGTTGCTCACTTCTGTGTTCCTCACAAGTCAAACCACCGCAAACCTAATATTTCTTCACCGCACACCTATTTCTAAAATTTCAGAAGTCTACTATTTTGGGCCCTGGTTAGGTGCCACATGATTCGCAGCCATAGAGGAGAACAGGTGTAATGCAGGCGTCGTAAAGGCGGTATTATTTTTTTTTTCCCGAGTAAACAATCCGATCTCCAGACAGCTTTCTTACTGTTTCATACATGTTGATAATTTTGATAATCGTTTTAATCGGACTTAAAAAGGTTTTTTAAATAATTTTCTGATAACAAGCAAATAATTGTAAAATGATTACTGTAAAGCAATTCTGAATACCTACTCAATTGATAATTTTGGATCACAAGATGATTGGCGTCAATTTTTTAAATCGTAAAATATTTAAATGAATCGGTATTGTTTATAATCACCCTATTTCAAATACATCTATTGTTTATCTAGACAACTTGATTACACTAGGGAACATTTAAAGATTCTTTCTTTGTTCTCTACTTAAAAGTAAATAGCCATTTTTTGTTTTTAAATCATCGAATCTTTTAATATATTGACGCTTGGAGGGTTCAAAAACAAAGATAATGGTACACATTTCATATTCTAGGAAATAAATGTTACGTAATCACGTACTTTCGTAATAAATTAGATGCTTCGGTTGATATTGTAATCTACAAATAAAAAGTAAATAAAGTTTAGTGGCTCTAATGTTGCAAGGACCAAAAATGTAGAAAATAGCTGTTATTTATGAAATAAAATTGTTTTACAAGAAATACAAAAAAACATATTAATTCTAGTACTATAAGACATAGACAAGAATTTTCGAAATTAGAGCAGTAAGCTTTATCGACAAAATTAAGAAAGGGCTTTTACGATGGTTTGGTCATGTGGAGCGAATGAGTGATGAAAGAACGGCTCAAACAAGTTTAAATGCAAGTGTGCTTGAATGTAGGAAGACCGAGGAAGGCCGAAAAAGACATGGCATAACCATGTACGACAAGTACTTGAAAGTGGACATGTGAAAAGTCGGAATAATCGACGTACGTGCATGAGAAGATGTATGAATGTAGAGGAAGCAAAGGAAGTAAGTCAGGACAGAGTGGTATAGCGTTCTATCCTCTCTGCTTACCCTTTTGGGGAAATGGCGTGATGGTTAGTTAGTTTTTTTTAGTTAATTAGACAAGAATTTTTTTAAATCATATTTTTTTAAAGATTTAAATAAATAAATCGTACATACGTGTTTTTTTATTGTTTATTTTAGTTGATAGTATTATGGGAATTATTTTAGCCGCAGATAATATTTTAATAATTTTATATAAAATAAAAAGTTTAGTGCCTCAAAAAAATCATTATACTACTAAATAAATAAAATAAACAATAGATTTTAAGGTGCATCTTGAGTACAGAATACATTCATATTAACAGAAGTGTGATAGTACCGGTACTTTATTTTGCACCCTACGGTGCATAGGCATTGCACTAGTACATGAAATGCTGTAAATCTTGATCATTGTTTTCAAGATGATCAGTCTTAACGCTTCAGCGCTAGCCCAAGGTATCGCGTACCGATGTGAAAAAAAGAAGAAATATTTTTTAATGTTACCCGTTTAGCACTGATAAATGCGGTATATGCAATAAATCGATAATTGCGTTTAATATTCAGTCCATATTTTTGAGAAAAATTACTGCTTTAAAAACGTGACATACATCTCTCCCTAAATTAATATTTTGAGTGATGTAAAACCATTTTGCAACCATCAGCACTCAAGATCCGTTGAGGGTAAAAAGAAAAATGCACGGTACAGTAGTATGCAAATTAGTTGGGATAAGCACTATCGAGATATTTATTTATTTATTTTTTTATTTTTTTTTTAGGAAAAACAGCTGTTTAAATACATAAAAAAGTAGAATTAAAAAAGAGCATTAGAACCAATTATAGTTTTTCACATATATTATGTACAAAGTCATAGTAAGAAAGAAAAATAATAATATCATAAAATAAAAGATGAGAGGGCTAAATCAAAGTTAGTCAGTTAATTTTTTTTTAAAAGGTTTGTTTTTGTATATTTTGCTTATTAAAAAAAGAAAAGTACGTTAAACTTCATTAAAAATAAAAAATAACCTAGACATACATGATGTACCTGCATATTTTTAAGTAGGTATCTTACTGAAATCACACTGAAATTGTTTTTACATTTACGTTTTTCTTTTTGTATACTGCCTTTATATAAAGATAGGAAGGTAAAATGGGATCATTTTAGAACATTAAGCTCACTCGTTTAAAAAATAACTTGAGTTTTTATGAAGATGGACAAAATACGTAAACGGATCTTTTTTTCACTTTGATATCGTGAAAGGACTTTTATTATATTACAATATACCAAAATGTTGCTTTTTTATCACATAAATAGTTCGATCCTGGTATAACTATTTAATTTTAAATAAAATAAATGTGTAAAAAATGTATTTCTTAGTAAATAAGAACAGTGCTTGTCTTAATTAATTCACGCGCTACTGTATCTATCCCTATCTTTGCTTGACATATTTCCGCCCCTAAATATTTCGACGAAAAGAGAAAATTTTAGGTCAAGCATTTACAGCTAGCAAACACAGGAAGAGCCCAAAAGGAGACAAAACCAGCTCTATCTCAATTGTTAAATATTTACCCCCTATTTATACAATTTTACAAACTTTTTGCCTCTCAAAAAAACCCTTTGTTCTGTGTTTGTTTTATGCAGCAAAGAAAATAGCCATAAACACATATTTATTTTTTAAAACGGATAATTTTCAGAGAATATAAAATAACATTTGTTCAAACGGGAGTTAAAATTGTGACCTTATTAGATTTTTTTTATTTTATGGTGCTTGTATAAAACCGCTGATAGTATTTTAAATAAATTATTTTATTTTGGTGAAAATCAGTAATAGAAAAAAAAAATAGACTTCTAGAATATTTCTGGTTGGAAAACGTCAAATGAATTACGAAAACCTTGATTCCTACTTATTTTATTTTTTATGTTTAAAAGATCTTTTTTAAGTGATTTAAAAGATTCAAAAACTAACATTTAAAAAATTAATTTAAGTGCAAATGATATTGAACCAGGTTGTGGTGTAGTGGTTAAAATCGCAGAATCATAAATGGAGTACCAAAGGTTAAATTCCGTTACACTTAACTGGTTTCTTGCTCTTTAATATTTCCGACTATCTGAATAAAGCCCCGGTATTAAAATATTTGCGTTTATCATAAGAACCCAAATTCATGTGTATTTCTTTAAAATATAATTAAAAAATACAAATGGGGACAATCAACCTCACGACATGATTATTAAAATACAGATTGGGACAATCGACATCACGACATGAATGAATATGTGAAATAAGTAGATTCACAGAACAAATCTTGTATAACCACGAAAAGGCAACGCCTCTACTGTCTTTTTGTTTTAAGCATTGTATGGGTTTGTACAAAATAAGGAATCATGGTATTTCTTTCATTATTGATATCTCAAGGCGTTTACAGGGCTTATGACCAGACCTGTCAGTGGTTGAATTAAGTGATTACATGATGTATTTACAAAATGACGTATTTACAACATGACCCATTCCGCCCATCATCTGATAATCATATATATAAAAAAAATTAAACCCTCTAATAATGAAATCTCTTTCGTCATTTCATAATCGCAAAGCTATGGACATCTGTTGAAAAATATGGTAATCATTTAACCCAGCTAAACACAGGTAAACAGCCCTGTAAACGCATACATAATCCAAAAATTAATATCTATATCTTGGCATGGGTATAATCCAGTAATTCTTCTACATTTGTAAACATTTAAAACGTTTTTTTTTCTGCTGTAAACTGATTCACGTTTCACCATAAAGTTATTTTGTTTTTTATGGTATCGGCGCGCGGCGCGATTATTTTGCAATTTTGTCACAGGTATCTTCAAACTAATGGTAAATTTACAATGCCAATAAAACGTTACTATTATTGGGTTTAAATGGGGAATTCAGGGATGCTGACATTTTATCTACCCTTTGAAATGTAATCGTGCGGATGAAATGCGTGGTATTGACAAAAATAAAGTGGGGGCTTTTCAACCGTAAATATACAGGTGTTTGACAAAGAGTTAAATATATTATATGTATGTATTTATAGTAAAAAAGAATTTGCGTAATATAAATATAATTTAATTATACATAATTATTAACTTGTCTATCTATCTTGTTTTATTAAAAATTATAGAAAAAAATATAGGCAACCTACATATTATTAAAACTATAACTAAAAATATAATTTTCAGCAACTTTGCCAATTTTTATAAAATCTAATCTTTAAATTATGGTATCGCGCTTATTAATTATCTGACTTACAAACGGGTTGCACTGAAAGTATTGCTTTTTTCTTCTTTATTCTTTATTTTATTCTTAGTGCTTTCACACAAACATCATTGTATGGATTACGCAGAGAACATTATAGTCTAAGCTCAAATCGAGAGGCGCACAGTTTACACCCGCGCTGGGCAAGCGGTTTTCTGCAAGGCATTCTGCATTCGCATAAATTTCTGTCCTTCAAACCTATTTGGATATCTCAAAGCTGCAAAATAAAAAGTCTAATTTAATACAGAAATATTAGTTATTAATATTAGTATTGTGGCAATAGCATATTTGAAGCTAGTTGTTAACAAAATGAAGCGTAAGAGGGATTTTTCTACCCTCTCTAATGTATTTCTATTCATGAGAATATTTCTATACGAACGGAGGCTTTAGTGAACGGCTGTGTCATTTCCGGTCTAGACTAGAGAAATAGAACCTACGGATCATCTTAAATACCAAACGAATAAATATCAGATCACATGAATGCAGTTGCGAGGCATACAAAAGTTCGGTTTGCAAGACCTTCCGTGGAAAATATGGTTGAATAATTTCTCATGGTTGAATAACTCAAGCGATACTATTTTATTTTTCAGTAACATGAATTGATAAATTTACATTTTTTCAGAGCATACATACCACACCACGTGAATCGCGGCCACTTTCCTTACAAACGTATTCCTCAATTTTTCTCCCTGGAATTAAACATTACGGCTATGTTTTTTTACCACAATTAGATAAAATCGACTAAGATGCGTGGTTTGCATTGTCTTATTTATTTTCGACATTTCATTTGTTCAAAGTAATAAATAAATTATTAAAAAAAAGGACGATACAAACACGCATCTGATTGACATCTAAAAAGTGTGTAAAAATCATTGCTCTAATGTAAAAATCCAGGGAGAAAATCGAGAATACGTTTGCATGGGAAAGCGGCCGCGAGTCACGTGGTGCGGTATGCTCTTAACGGTTCTGTGAATACGGTTTATTTATTTATTTATATTTTTATATTATACACACAGCCAAACCATGCTATGTTTGGTACAATGAACTAAAAATTTTCAATTTGAGGTAACATTTACAACATAACACCAATTACGTGGACAGCACATGATGTACAAAACAAATTTCTGAAGACGTTGAAGTGAGCAAACAGTGGTTATGTTATGTCATGTGCATGTGTGTTGTTGTATTGTGTGTGGAGTGTGGTGTATGTGTTGGGAAATCTAAATATTTAAACGCAGGAGACGAGAAGTAAAGAAAAAGAGGATACCGCCGTTTAAGACAGGAAAAAGTATATTAATGGCGTAATAGTACTGTCGATTCTATTCCTACATGCATCCAACAAACCTTTCAACCAATTTTACTTATTACATTTTCACAATGTGTTTTTTTCTTACTAGATATGTCACGGTAGATAGTAGGTACTATCAAAAAAAAAATTAGAATTTTAAAACTAATCTAAAGACCAAACAAAACAATTATTATTATTTGATGGCCTTCGTGATGCAATAGTTAGACGCTAAACTCACTGTACTGATGTTTCGGATTCGATTCCCAGTGGGAACACAAAATTTAATAAGTCTGTAATTTAAAAAAAAAACAAACTACTACTACTAATTTCCCTTATTTGCACCTGGTTATACAAACTTCTAATACTACTTTCCCTTGTCCCCACCCAACGGTGCATAGGGCACTGGTACACCAAGTGCAGTGTATCATGATCATTTTATTACATTAAGGTAAGATCATCAGTCTAGTCAGTACCAGTCCAAGGTATCACACATGAGTTGTTAATATGAAAATCACATGTAAATAAATATTTCTAGTTGACCCTCTACGGGAATCGAACCCGCAACCTCATGCGCGGTAGCCAAATGCACCATGCTACAAATGCACTACCACTATGCTACAATGCGAACTAATCATAATAATAATACAAAAAAACAGGCACCAGAAATCGAGTTTGATATTTTAATATAACGTGTTTTTATATTTAATCTTACCACTTTTTATGTCTTCCATACATTGATTTATTAATACACTTAGATTTGAACTGAACCCAAAAAATGAATGACACTTCAAATCCGCCAAAACCTCCAACTCCGCCAGACGCGTATTCAGTATTTCTTTAAACCGCTGGCCGAGTCGGACGTTCAGAAAACATTCCGAAAAATGCCTTCCTGTGTAGTGAAACCGTGTCAAAACCGTACGGATAAAATTTAACAAAAAAGATGATGTAACTTTTCCACATGTAAGTGTTTATTAATATTTGTTTACATAGCCTAAAATTTATTAAGAAAAAGTTTTCTTCTTAAAATAATAGCCAACAGCCCGTTCACATGAAAAAAAAAGGGCATTTTAGATGCATGGTAAAATTCATGAACGCTCCTCGTAAGGAACGGGTTAGTATTGTATACTGTTTCTGTAACCCTGTATATAATATATATAATAATAATATAGTTTTTATTCCAGCATAACTTTGCGTGTGGGCGAATGCTTGCTTGCCAGTCGAAGGGCTCTGATAGGTCGACCTGTGTAAGTGTATTGAGGTGCGGAATCTTCGTGTCATTACTTTTTCTAAATAATTTACTCTGCAAGGCAGATCTAAGTGTATTATAAATCAGTGCATCCATATTGTTTTATGAATATTACGTATCTACTACTAAGGTAAATAGCTACACTGAATGTAAAATCCACACACGTACAAAAGCCTACATCCACGTACCTATAACGTACGCGAAATTGAAAGGTTAAACGTCGGGTTGCCCAGGTATGAGTAGGATTGTTGGATGTTGCGGTCTGCATACGGAATGTATCTGGATTCTGGATTGACGACCGCTGAAGCGAACATTGGGGTTCCTGAGGGATTGTTGAGGGATGCAGAGGAGCGCAGAGGGGCACTACCATTGACAAGGGTAGAGGGTTGAATGTGTATAAGTACTCGAATAGCTACTCATACGTCTGGTTAAATAATTCGCTTCTAGATGTTTTTTACATTGTTATTTTAAATTTTTCAATGATTCTGCTATTACTATTACCTTACCTTACCCGCATCCAATGGTGCATAGGGCACTGCATTGGTACACCTTGATCTTGAAAAATGTTAATACATGATAACGAGATCAGGCCTTGCTTATTTTTTTTATTTGTTTATTTATTCATTTATTTATTTAAATACCTCGACAGGCCAGGAGGCTCAATTACAGAGGGTAACAACGTCACAAACACCCAAGCTTTGAGAAAAATCACTTTTGATTTTTGTATTCTCACCGGGAATCGATTCCACAACCTCCAAATCGTGAGTCCAGCGTCTTAGCCATTACGCTTTAAAATTTCGCCTTACATTTAAGTGCCATTCCAATTGATGACATACGAGAGAATTTGATTTGAAAAGGCGTAAGGTCATATTTTATTTCAAATTGAACCCTATTGCCCTATAGGAAATCCAACCCGAGGACTTATGTACAGTAGTCAAACGCACTACCACTATACCACAAGAATGACATTTGTGTCCATTATTATTTTTTAAACAGTAAAATTTGGACTAATTTTATATATGTGTGGTATTCACGTGCTGAAGTGTAAGATTACCCCATCCTTAACGGTTTAGTAAAAAAATAATAACTAACACTAAATTTAGTCACCAAAGGCACTAAATTACGGATAAGGGAGAATTAAAGCTCTAAACTAGAAATGTCTCTCGAAAAACTCGGCTTCTACATCAGGCCAACTATCCGAATAATTTGTATTTGTTGTTACTTAAATTTCGGATTTTTATGCTTAAAAATCGGGTGATTGAAATGAAATCGTTAAGTCCTTATTTAATGTTTTTATTATAGATTCAGATTAACAGTTCTTTGATATAATCTAAGAATAGGAACTCTTATTTGATTTGGGAGAATAAAAGCTGGCTTGTGTGTAACATGATCATTTGCAAAAAAATAAAAACTGTTCCGAATAATCATTATTTAATCAGAGACTCAGCTGCACGATAGTTGCCACGAGCATTGCCGATGCCATACGAATTTATTAAATCTGCATTATAAATTAAACTAAGATATTAGAAACTATCCTAATTACCCTAAAGCAATGAATAGTTGTGGATTCACGCCGACTAGACTTAGGAATCTACTTACCAAACTATGCCACTTAGCACAATCTAATTTGTATATTATTCCACACAACTGTAATAGGACCATTCTTCTCACCAAACTCTTAATCTTAGGATATTTAACAAAGATTAATGGCCGTAAATAAGTAAAATCGCTTAAATTGTGTATCTTTTCATCCAAAGTAATCCCTTACGAAAGGAATACACAAAATCCTTAAACTTAAATGGGTCGTAAATTTTTATTATTTGTTTTCTCTTCCTTAAAATTTATAAACTTGTTTGTTATTTAAAGTATTATGATAATTTACCAAAAAATGTGACAGTATCTAAGCTCTTTAATTTGTTTGAAGATATCATGCAATACATACATTATTTTAGTATTTATTAGTTTGCGGCCTAGTATAAAGTGCGCATTAGACCAGTCAATACAAATATGTTTTTATGGAGTAGGTTGCATTAATTGCACTTCGGGAATAATGTAACTGGATCCGCCACGATGAGAACTCTCTGGTGACTTTGTCCGAACGAGGATCGGAAAATAGAAGAAGGACTCACCAGAGCTGGACTCAACAAGGGCGAGAAATGACGATGAAGGACCACCAGGAAGGGCGAAGTATCCTGGAATACTCTGGAAAACCATGTCGAACTGGCGGGGCGGGACACAAACGAGGGGCACAGCACACTTTTACTCACTTTTGGTCGAGGGGGGTTTCGGAAGTTGGAATCTGGAAAGCTTGGAGGTGGATGACGAGGGGATTTTGATGGAAATGAACGTGGGAAGATCAGGTATTGGAGTTCACGAGAAGGGCGGATGATGCGAGGTCAGAGTAACTTTGCTGCGCTGAGCGGGTTTTCTAGTATGAATTTTAGTTGGAAAACAGGTGACAAAACGGACTGGAATGTGGTGAAGGTAGGGAATAAATTTCGGAAGAAATTCGAACTACCTATCACCAGAGAGTATCAATAATGGCCAAACCAGTAACACTATAAAAATAAATACTATCTATCCCTGATTTCTAATTAATAATTAGCTAACGAAGCAATAATTTTTTTTTTTTTAAGGGTTAACGAAAATGCAGAACTGGTGGTTTTGTACATTATTCCTTCTTTTAAAACGATTTAACTATAGTAATGATAATCCCTGGAAAAAAATACACCAACAGTAAATATTAAATATTTCAAATTTCCCAAAGTGCGATTTTCTCGATCGATTGAAATCGAAAGTGTCGTTTTATACACTTTTACTTAAAACTAGGGACTTCTTGTGCACCATAATTGAGGGCGTCCCTGGAAGAAGGGTCTATATGCAAAAGCAAAATTTTACAGGAGAGAGAAAAAACGCTTAGTGAAATAGACCCTTTTCCCACTAGAGGTCGATTTTTTGCCATATTTAATTACCAAAAAATATTACAAAATACCTCACTTTGTTAACACTGTTATAAAGACCCTTTTAAAACAATAAAATCACTTTTGACCCCAATGTACTGACGCCCAATATAAACCCTTTTTCCAGGGAGCCCCTCAATGATTGTTGTATGAGTAAGTTATCATTTTTCGTTTAGCGTAAAAAAGCAAATTCTCAGGATCTGACTCTCATAAAAAAACTAAAGCATAAAAAAAGCATAGTAAAATAGCAACACAAAATAACTGAAATGTCTTTAAAGCAATCTAAAACATTACATATATTTGACTATTTGTAATGGGCTTTTTTTTTTTTTTTAGTTAGTTTCTGACCTATTCGGATTCGCGGGTTCGATTCCCGATGATTATATGAAATATTCATTTGACTGGCGCTGAAGCGTAAGACTGATCGTCTTGCCTTCATGTAACAAATGGTAATGATTCACTGCACTTGGTGAACCAATGGATTGCCCTACGCACCATTGGGTGCGGATAAAAAGTAGTAGTTGACGTATAAATACTTATACCATTACTACTTTCCCTTATCCGCACCCAATGGTGTATAGCAGTGTTCCCCAACCTGTGGTCCGCGGACCCCTGGGGGTCCGCGAATATATGTATGGGGGTCCGCAGTCACATCAGTCACAAAAACAAAAATTGGATATCAAACCCTTTTCACACAGATGTCACTTATATTACTGGCTTGACCACGGCACAAGAATACCAACTAATTGAAATTTCTTGTGATTCTGCATTAAAATGTTATTTTAAAGAATCCACATTATCAAGTTTTTGGGTTTTTGTAAAGAAAGATTATAAGGATTTTGAGTTTCAAAAAAGCAACACCAACCTTCACATTAATAGAGTCTGGTCAGGATATTTTTATATTAGCGAATAAATTTTAAGATAAGACCCTATTAACCGTGTTGGTGTTGCTGTTGTGCGTTAATTATTAACGTATTTTCATTATTTTTTAAATTTTATATTTGTAGTAGGTACTATTATAAAGTAAATGGTCCCAAAATTTATTGCTGTTTTTTTTTACTAACGGGGTCAAATTGTGCTTGATTTCCTAGGGGTCCGCGACTGAAAAAGGTTGGGAAACGCTGGTGTATAGGATACTGCATCGGTACACCAAGTGCAGTGAAAATTGAACATTTTATTACATCATGCGTTTCAGTACCAGTCCAAGGTATCACGCATAAAATATTAATATGAAAATCGCATGTAAACCAATATTTCATGTTGTCTCCCTACAGGAATCGAACCCGTGACCTCATGCACGGTAGCCAAGTTCGCTACCACTATGCAAGGAATATTTGAGCATTAAATAAGTAACATTGTTTATTTACGTATTTAACGATAACAAAAAAAATGACTAAAATAAATTCACTTTTATTATATTTATAAATCTGAAATGCTGCTTGCGGAATCAAATCATCCCCAAAATTTCGTTCTCTCCTTTTTTGTGGAACATTGTCAACAGATCGCAAGCCTGAATTCCCCGTTAACGATGCCTTCACAATCAGATGATAAATAAGGTCCTCACTTTTCGCAAAGTGCCCACCACTTTTCCGTCAATTTAACGCTTCCTTCACCGCGACAGGTATCGATACGCTTTTAACGCCGTTTCCACAAAAAAATACGAAACCTTTTCAAATAATATGTACGTAATCATAAAAAGGTCTTAACAACTCAACGCTGAAAAATAAAAAAAATAAAAAAATAGATTAAACTTTTTCATGCATTTGTTACCTGTTTTTCCGTGTATAAATACCTAACGTGTATTTTAGAACTATGCTATGGTGCAAATACATACATCGCTCTGCAGTTTGGCACTATGTAAAAATGTTATAAAGAACATATTTTATCTTGTATATAAGAAGTTTATCAATTAGGCTTTTTGGTGTATTGTTAAATTTTATCATCACTTAAAATCTTAAATCTAGGTCAGATTAAATAAATAAGTTGGTGCTCGGTAGTATCTATGGGATTATCTATTTATTATATTAGTTTATCCTCCAAGGGATTATCACTTAGCGTGCTACGACCATTGGTAGTCCATAAGGGTTAGACTTGTTTCTGCCCTCGAATGACAAAACGCTGCAACCAAGGTTTGACGGAACGGTTTGACAATCTTACTCCTTCAGATACCTATGTTATTTAAATATAAATATGTTTTTTGATATGATTTTTTGTCCTTACGTGATGTTTTAAACATGATAGATCAAGAAAATTATTTCGACGAAAAGAACTTTAAACGCGATTTACTTAAAACTCAGTCCTTAAGGTAACTGCGTTTAGTCATTCTAGGGCAGTTTGGTTAAATACCTAAATCATCCAGTGGCGGCGCTAAATCATCTACTACGGGACATACAATTATATTTACTTAACAATTCTTTAGGTATAAAAAAATCCAACAATTCTATGCACATCATTAAATTTAAAGATCGTTCCATTATCGTTTTTTTAAATAAAAATAATGCATAATTTTTATTATTTTACGGTAATTATAAATAATGTATTAGGTGCGTGTGAGGAAAGGGGAAGCGAAAGGTGGGTATAATAAATTTATGGGTGCGTTTTTTTTAAAGTTCAAGATTTTTGGGGCTGGAAGCCATTGAGATTGTAGTTGTGGTGTAATATTTAAAGATGGGTTTGAATCCACCATTCGCAACAAGAATTACATCGTAAAAATGAATTCCGAAATTGTCTGAAATTTTGAGTAACAATCAGATTGTTCTGAAAGGTCAAGATAAATATTGAATAAGTTTGTTGGAGGCAATTGCCCATAAAACCATTTTTGTTTAGTTTGAAACACATTTACTATAACTACTTTTCCTTATCCGCACCCAATGGTGCAAGATGAACAGTTTTTCGCTTCAGCTCAAATCCAAGGTATTCATTCAGAGTTTTATTAATAAACTTCATTTCTTGTATTTATTTTTTCTTTAATATACCTAATGATAATGTTCCGTCACTGGGATATCTCATGCCGAGGGAAAAATTTTACATTTTTTAAAATCAATCTTTTGTTTCTTAAACTACGATACAGAATTATTCTCATCTCTTTGTTTTATTGATTCTGAATTATGCCAAGGGTGGATAAAGACGTAAAGGTCTTTCTCTACTTGTAAACTACCTCAAAGTCATTCAAAACATATTTAAAGGGCTGCTCGAAGATTAAATATATACGTTGAATAACTTTAGTTAAAATCGAATAAATGTTTGGCAAGCCATTTTTTCCCGGAAATTCATAAAATTAGATTCAAACATCCCTCGAGGAAAGTAATGATCCTGAATCCTCGCTTTGAGGTATCTCTATCTGAATTTTGTAACTAGAGGTATTTTAATTATTCACCGAGGGAACTCAAACCTTAGCAGCAGTTTGTAAAACAAAGTTATATTGGTTAACGAAATTGTAAAAGTTTTACAAGCACTATAATATGCCAAAAGGGAGCGTGCCCTGGGTGCAAAGAACTACAGGTCCATTCGTTTTTTTTAATCCTTTTTTTCCTTTTTTCCTTTTTTTTTTCCTTTTTCCTTTTTTTCCTTTTTTTTTTACTTTTTTCTCTTTACTTTTTCCCTTTTTTATACTTTTTGTAACGAGGTAAACATTTGTTTATGTTAAAATTAATCACGACGACAGAAACAACGTAACGTCATTTTATGACATAAAATCCTTTTGACTGGCAGCGCCAGCGTTATGCGCCGGGATTTTTCTCTTTGAGCGAGGAATTTCATACGTTTCTTTTCCAGGGGACTTTGCTTAGTTTGTTTATTTTAATAATTTTAAGAGAATATTGTTAATACTAAGTGATTTCTAAAGATAGTCCGAAAGAGCGAATTATGAAATAAATATTTTTTAGAATCATTAAATACAAACATATTTTATTTCACCGCAGTCCCTCGATTAAAACGTCATTTGTAGTCATTTCTTAACTGTTACTTTACTTTCAATTTACAGAATCAATAAACAAGACGATTACAATTTCTTTTTATCAATAAAACCAATCAATATAACAT
The DNA here is from genome assembly GCA_022494985.1 of Micrasema minimum. NCBI lineage: Eukaryota > Metazoa > Arthropoda > Insecta > Trichoptera > Brachycentridae > Micrasema > Micrasema minimum. The sequence goes on along the minus strand of JAGVSP010003539.1, from coordinate 11,240 downwards.
AGACTGACAGATTAGTAGTGTTCGCGCACCAAAATTGAATACCTGCTGTATAAAAGAATATAGCTAAATAGGTAGTTATTTATTATTCTACACACATCACATACTACCAAAAATGTTATTTATCCATATCCATTTGAAGCTGTAAAGTCATATAACATGTATTTATTTATTCAAAAATAATAATTATGTTAAATAATATTGTATCTTTTTCCCATCCTTCTCCCCTTTCCCGTCCCTTACCTTCCCTGCAGTGCATCTCTTTTTTTTTTCTTATGTTTTTCTTTTCTAATTTTAATTTTCTTATTTCTTACTTTTTATTTTAATATTTTAAAAACTGTGATTGGACTTATACAGACATATTGTTTTATCTTGTAAATAAAAATTAAGACTATTGTTTTTCCGTAAAAAAAAAATTAAAAATCAAATTAATATTTGGTTCATTAAATTTGGCAAATTATTTGTTTTTGGTTTTTCAAAAAAAATAAATTTTTCTTATCTCCATTTTGTTACTACCTACGAAACAAAACACAAGTATTGTGAATTAATAAATACCACGGCACGGGATACATTGATTAAGTAAAAACAATTGGTTATTATTAAATATGTGAAATAAATATCATTAAATATAAAATACCAATTTTACCAACACTAGTGCCAAAATCAAGCTCCTGGAAAATTTTTCAGCAATAACATTTTCATAAACAAATCTTGGTTTGAGTGTAAGATTAGTCTGTAAATAAAATATGATATCGAGAACTGCTCTTTTCATCCCGTTTATTTATTTTATTTTATTGTTTTTTACGCCCATAGGGCATTTACATATACATTTTTTAATTATTACACAGTAGGTAGCTATTCATTACCGCCAAAGAAGGCATCCAGACACTGTTCCCTAAAATGCACTAGATTTGTGTTGAAAATATCAATATTGTTAGCAAACTTGTTAGCCAGTGCGTGCATTCTTCGTATCGGTGAGTTAGCACTGTAATTAGTCGATGATTGGCTGCAGTAAAATAGTGCATTACTACGGGTAACTCGACCAGGCACTCGTATACTAATTAAATTTGTTAGTTGACAACAGTCAAACATAGATTTTAATACTTTGAACAGAAAGAGCAAATCATTTAATATTCTTCTATTTTCTAATGTTGTTTGTATATTCAGAAAGTTATTTAAAAAGTTATAATTTATGTTTACAATAGGAATATTCAATTTAAAATTAATAGACTCTGGATATAATAAATTAATAGTTCACTGTCTTCATGTTTTCTATTTGAGATTATAACAAACGTGTTGTTGATAATAAAACAAGATAACATGACGTATATAATGTATAGGAGCTAGGATGTACGCATACTTCCGTGAACATTTTTGATTTCGTTAAACCAGAAATCCCTTTCTCCCAATTTCACTTTTCCTTCTCTTTTGTTTTTAAATTTTCGAGCACATGTGTCTATGAAAAAGGTCATGAATAAACCAAAGAGTTTGCAGAAAACATTACGCTATCTGGTTTACATAGGAGCGGTGTAATATTTTTCCGAAAACGTGATTCGATAGCAAAAAACAGTGAAACTCTCTCCACCAAAGAAGAATTTTCAGTTTAGAGTTTTTAGAAAATCTGCGGATCCCATTGAAATCACTAATATATTTTTTCCTTTTATCTTCCTCCAGCGTATCGTGAAATAACAAAGCTATTAAAAAGGCTTTGGGGTAAAAAAGCAAAATATATTTTATGCTTATCATTCTATTTTAAAAAACGACTGATTAATTGCTATTGATAGATGCTGTGAATCTTCGTAGTTAGTAACAAACGAAAAGCTCAACTTAACTAACTTACCTATTTCTTTGAAGGGGTAGGCAGAGAGGTTAGAGCGGCACACCCATCAAATTCCAACAACGGCGACTATTTTTTCTGGTCAATTTTTTAAATCATATTGAGATAAAAAGTCTCTAAAATTAACTCCCTTTGTCAACAGTAATGGCCGCTAAGTCAGTAGAATCTAAATTTAAATAGTCGATTAAAAAATATTTCTGCTTTTTATTCTGCTACTACTACTACTTTTCCTTATCCGCACTCAATGGTGCATAGGGCACTGCATGCAGTGTATCTTGATCATTTTATTACGTGAAGGGGGATGATCAGTCTTACACTTCAGTACCAGTCCAAGGTATCACACATCGGCATCGGAATCGGCATGGCAACACTACGCCCTACCGCTAACCACGAAGTGGACAAATGCTTATTTACAATTTAATTTCTATTTTGTCCGACTCATGGTAAAGAGGTTAACGCGTTCAAGAAATATAATTTATTTAAAATATGTTTTTTCACATTAACATAGCTTGGACTGGCACCAAAGCGTTAGACTGATCAGACATGAAATAAAATAATCATCAAAATCATCATCATCATCATACCACATCCGCTCCCTATGTGGAGCATATGGATTCAACAAACTGCCTCCAGGCCAAGCGATCGGCCGCCAACTTCTGTGCATCCTCCCAAGTCAAGTCCATGTCTCGCAGCTATGACGCAAGCGGCCGTCGAATTGTCAACAGTGGACGTCCAGGACGCCGAGTACCTGACGCCTTGTAAAAGAGGCAAGCATGGCTAAAGCCGGAATTACATTAGAGCCACGCCGCGTGTCGCCACGCTTCCCCCACCACCGATACCAGGCCAGTCGGTCGATCGGTCGATCGGTCGATCGGTCGGCGACACGCGGGACATGTCTAATATAATCATTTTCATACTAAATGTATGAAACCGATTCCAAACCCACGCGTTGCGACACGCGGCGTGGCTCTAATATAATTGAGAAGAAAAGATTTTATTTGTAAAATATATTGTTCTTTAATATTATACACTCTGCAAACGAATGTGGATTATCTAGTTATTTATATAAGTTATATATATAAACTAACTAACTAACCATCACGCCATTTCCCGAAGGGGTGGGCAGAGAGGATAGAACGCCACACCACTCTGTCCTGGCACACTTCTCTTGCTTCCTCCACATTCATACATCTTCTCATACACGCACGTTGATTTATTCCGACTTCTTACATGCCCACTTTGAAGCACTTGTTAATCTTGATCATGCCATGTCTTTTTTGGCCTTCCTCGATTTCTACATCCAGGCACAGTCGCATCATAATTTAATAATTTTGTCGATAATGCTTATCTCAGCGTTGCACTCAGCTCTAATTTCGACATTTGTACACCTATAATTTATTTAATTGAATAATTTTTTTAAATCCTATAATTTATATTTGCAGATTTATAATAATAATATTTTTTTTTGCTAATGGAATTGACCATAACTTCAAAACACCGTCGGTCGTTTAGAATCTTAAGAAACTTAATATTTTATCGAAATCAAATTTTATGTTTAATTTTTACAATATCACTCAATTATTATGGCTAATTAAATATTATCATAAATTTTCAATTTTTTTTTTACACTTTGTGTCAAGTTGGCATCAGCCTATCAAAATATTTACGGTGTAATTTTATATGAAAAATTTACTTCAGTTATATTCTTGTATTTATATTTTTAAATTGTACAAAATAAAAGACATTCATTCTTTATTCAAGCATTATTTGCAGTCATCAAATAAAACTATTCAAAGGAAACATCAGAAATAGCTACACTTTTTAAAGGATTCTTTTTGTGATACAACTTTTTTTTTTTAAACGTTGAATTCAATGTGAGTCAATGTTTTTGTAATTTTAAGATTCCCAATATAATTTTATCTTAAAGAACAAAGGTATAGCAACGTGTTAAGTCTCATCTATTAGCAATTTTGTTGGCTTCTTAGGGAAATAAATCATTAATAAATAGGCAATAAAAACACGATTCAGGGCGATATCTAAAATATGTGAATTTCCTAAATGCTCAATTCCAGGTAGAAAATAGAGGATAGTGTGGAATAGAAGGTGAAGACTGGCGATAGACTGATTGAAGCACAAGAATGATCATCTTGTCTTCATGTAACAAATTATCAAGATTCATTGCTCTTGGTGTACCATTGGGTGCAGATAAGAGAGAGCAGTAGTAGAAGATATTTTTTTATATGTCAAAACACCTTCAATTGGCCGTTTAAACCAATACCATATTCTCTATCTCACTTATTTAGTTAAGTTTTTATTAGCAAAAACACTAAAAGCTCGCCTACTACCCTCGGTCTCTCCTGTGCCCTTTTGCTTTTGTATTCTGTTTCAAACATAATTCCCCACACTTTCTTTCCCCAACTATTTCGGCTACACACGAGATTTCTATTTTCCGGAATATGTTAATTTAATTGTTCCTAACACGAGTGAATTCAAATGGATGATATTCATTAATTACCTACTGTACATAATAATTGTTATTCTAGTTTTACGTTTTAGCTAATGAATTGACTTTGTAAATAGCACCGTTTTTGCGGCTAACCGGATAGAAAATAACTATGTATGAACACGATGTACGTTATCTCATGAATACCGTTTTATTTACGATGGCTTACACAAAATTGCTCAGGCTTCGTGAGCACGGGATCCTTAAAATATGTTTTTGTGTTGATTTAGTTAAATTGAGCTGTGATGAACGGACTCTGTGATGAAATGTAAATATTTAGAATCCTATTGTGAACAAGCATACAAATTAATGTAGAAAAATATATTTATCCAATAGTTCTGGTGAATAATTTGGTGAAAATCACGTTCTTGTGATGCGAGTGTGCCTGAATGTAGAAGTCGAGGCAGGTCGAAAAATATATGATCTGATCAAGTACAAGTACGACATGTGGAAAGTTAAGATAATCGAATGTGAAGGAAGCAAAGGAAGTATACCAGGACAGAAAGGTGTGGGATTCTATCCTCTCTGCCTACCACTTTTGTTCATTTTAGTCGATACAATATTTTTTTTTTCTAAATTTTGAGTTATTTTTTCGAAATTGACACAATCTTTTTTCTGGCCTTACCTTGGATAGATTATTAAGGTACCCCGCAGACTAGAGACTTTCTATCGGGTGATAGTCTAGTCGGGTTAGGCTCAACAAAACAGTCGGGTTGGTGATGAGTGCGCACACTAGAGAACAGTCGGCCAACTGCTCTCGAGTGATTTTCCAGTTAATAAATGAGTTTTGAAGAGAGCGGTCGCAATAAATGTTGGAACTATAATATTGTCAAAAAAAGTTATTATTGCTGCAATACTACGAAGGAGAAAGCTATCGCCCGATTAAACGATCGGCAAGTGTGCGCGCGTGGAGGAGCGCCATACTGATTAAGCTATCGGCCGATAGTTTATCGATAGGATAGTTTAAAGGCAATCGCAAGGCCTATTAAACTTAGCAATCGGCCGATACCGGATCGTTGTAGTATGCGCACTTGCATACATCTTCATACTGATTAAAAGCCCGACTGAACTATCTCCCGATAGAAAGTCTCTAGTCTGCGGGGATTCTAATAATTGCTCATATTCGTACCATTTTTTCATTGTAAATTCTCAAAACCTGCCGTAAATTAAAAATATAAATTTTAAGAGTGACAGCTTGTTTTTATTCTCTGCTTTTTATTTGGGTTTAGAGACGAAGTTGGGATGACTGTTATTTTTGTCTACAGCAGACATTAACCCTTTTTCACCCTTCTCGAGTCTGCCTCCCGTATATTATATTACCTCATTATAACAATAATACATCATCTATGTATTTACGTTTAACATATTTGATTGATGATCTCAATAGCGTAGTTTTGGGTACTTCATCATAAACTGTTTGTGCATACGTATATACGTGATCCTTCATATCTTAAATAAACAAGGAGCTAGGTCCCATATTGGAAATTATAAAATATTTTTTAATTTAATGTAATATTACACGTGAGGCAGAAAGAAACAAAAGCGGCAGTTTCCATAATCTTAAATTGTTGGTATTCATAAAAAAAGGTGTGTTTAGTTCTACTATTCTGCCGTTTTTGTTTCAACACCAAAACTTTAAATCTAAAATTAAATGAATTAATGCCGTTTTTTTGACAGACAAATATTCTATGGAGAAAATTCCAAACAAAACTGCATATTTAACTCATTTTTGACTGCAGGTGGACACTGCCGCCTTTGTTTCTATATGCCTCACTTATATTCACTAGTTTGCCTCGTAGCATAGTGGTAGCGCATTTGGCTACCGTGCATGAGGTCACGGGTTCAATTCCCAAAGGGGGTCAACATGAAATATTCTTATATTTTCTTGTGTGATACCTTGGACTGGTTCTGAAGCGTAAGACTGATTATCTTACCTTCGCGTATTAAAAAAAAACACCAAAGCAATGTTATACCAATGCAACGCCCTATGCACCATTAGGTGCCGATAAGGGACAGTAGTTCAAAGCAGCAAATTCCTAGACGGTTCCTCGTGGCATGGGGGTAGCGGGTTTGGCTGCCATGCATGAGATTACGGATTCGATTCCCGACGGAAGTCAATATAAAATATATATTTGAATGTGATTTTCACATAAAAATATTTCATGGGCGATACCTTGGACTGGCACTGAAGCGTGAGCGTAAGCGGATTATCTTGCCTTCATGAAACAAATTATCAAGATTCTTGCACTTGACACTGCACTTGGTGCACCAATGCAGTGCCCTATGCACCACTGGGTGAGGTTAAGAGAGAGAAGTAGTAGTAAGTAGACGATGGTGTAAACATAATAATAATAATATGTATTTTTTACGTGATTAAATTGCAGAGTAAACAAAATCTTCATTTCATGCGATTTTTTATCAATATTTTTTTATCTGACTCGACACGGACTATCTAGTGAGTCGGAGCCAGATCATTGGCATGGGTCTCTACTGATTGAGTCGCCATCCCATTATTGTGATTATATTAAATGTGAAACGTAATAAATAAGTAAATAAACAAATAAAATAGACTTTGATTTCTAATCCGCTCCTTATGTGGACAATTTTATTTCTAATCCGCTCCAATTTGTTTTCAGAAACACTGTATCCAAGCGAGAAATTTGTCCCCAGTTTTCTTTCTAGTGTTTCTTTACAATTTCCACGTCCCGTAGCTTTGACGTAAACTATCAACAAATTGTCTGCAGTGGACGTCCCGGACACCCGATAACTTAAATAGACACGAATGTTTCACGACTCCTGGTAGATATTCGTAAGGTATATCGTCTTATCCATCGTGTGTTTTTTTTTTTTTTTTTTGCCTTATGGCAGCTGTGAATATTTTGAAAAACACATAGGTCCTAATCGAAGATTACTGATATAAAAACTTACATACTAACATGTAATGAATGTAATTCCACTATTTTGTTTATCGATTAATTCCATTCTTTATCTATATATTTTTATTTGCTACTTTATAACTATATTTTTTAATGGCCGTTAATAAAATACAGTAAATGTCATGACACATTAATGCTAGAATGCTTTTAAGTTGAAAAATAGCAATAATCTGTCATTTTTTATTGACAGCCATTAACAATGTGTTAAAATACCCAATATTTAACTAGCACTACATGTCACAAATTTCCATTAAATATTTCGTCGAGTCATCCCCTTTACGAGAGTGGTTATCATTTGGTTGGAAGTGGCCAATTTACGAAGATTTTTGTGGTTGGACAATTCGGACATGTGTCATAGTGGATGAATTTATCATTGTCGCGTGAAATGACGTAAAATAAAGTTCAGCATAGTTCATTGTCATTAGAATGACTGTCATACAGAGCAGAAAAATAGACGGAAATAAATATAATGGCTGTTTAAAAAAATAACTGTTATATGACCAACAAGTATGCTATTATTTATTTATTTGATCTTAAAGTAGTACATACCTAATTTTTTATGTATGTCCTAATATAAACACTTGTGCAAATAGAAAAACCTTAAGCATACTTATTTCATATTACTTGCAATATATTTTCTTAACCTAGCCTTAAATACAGATACTTTTTTTATTTTTTTATCTCTTCTGGTATTTCTTCAAACACTTTCACTGCTCGGTGCATTAACGAATTTCGTGACTTAGATCTTTTACGAAACGGTAGCCTCAGTCTATCTCTATTTCGGGTTTCATGGTTATGGTGATTTTGATTAATATATACTTTTTTTTGTCAACTCTCTTGAGGAATACCCGTTTATAATTTTATGTACAAAAACCATTACATTCATAAATATCAATTGTGAGACTGTCATTATATTAGTTTCTTTTAACATGGATCTTATCCTGGTATATCTATTTTTTTGTAATATTATTCGCATTGCCTTGTTTTGTAGCACCGTGAGTTTTTTTTTATCTTCTTCAGTGGCTAAAAATAAAATACTACTGCAGTTATTTATATGGGGCCTAATGATCGCATTATACATCAATCTGCAGGAATCCGCATTAATAAATCTTCGAATTCTTCCAGAAGTGAAACTTTCTTGGCTTTTTTTTGGTATTATGTTTCATGTGTTATACCTTGGACTGGTTCTGAAGCGAAAAACTGATCATCTTGCCGTCATGTAATAAAATAATCAATATACACTGTAATTGGTGTACCAATGCAGTGCCCTATGCACCATTGGGTGCGAAGGGAAAGCAGTAGCAGCAATTCCCATTCTTTTGTGTACAAAATAAAATAAAAACTATTTTCGAAATATCATCCAAAGATGCAAACATGAAAATGCTTGTTCGTTTTCTGTGTCAAAAAATAACAAGACCTTTCGCATGATAAACTAAACAGATTCTCTACACCCTTAAATCATAACGATGTTCCCGCTAACAAGCTGAGCGCCCGAACTGTCCTTTTCCAAATAAAAATATAAGTTGTAAGAGTATGATACCCTTGAACCTTGCCCCAGGGAATAAGATTATAACCATAAATAATTTGTAGTTACGGTGCTATTCCATTTCTGCGATACGGCTTTCATGTGAGCGGCTCATTTTTTATGTTTTCTGTTTATCCGAGATTACTAAACAGTGGAGAAACACTTTTCTAGAAAAAGCTTTCTACACATTTGTGATTAAGTAGAATTTTTCAAAATAAATTTGAAATTTGTTTTTTTTAAACCAAAATGTATTCATTTAAACATTTATACAATATATTTTTCCTACATTCGTAAGGATGACTTCGTTGTCTACTTCTATCTATATTCTAGCTATGGTGATTATGTGTTTCTCGCACTGTGATTTAAATTTTAGTTCTAAATTTTAAACTTCAGGCGTCTTCTAGAGTAAGATAAAAAAGCCAAAAAAAAAAAATGCTTTGCAATCTTCTCAACAGATGACACCAGCATAGGACAATTCTGTAAAGCGGAATGACGAAGACGATTTCAATATATATAGTAGTTCCAAAAAATTGTTATATATGGTTATCAGATGATGGGCGGAATGGAGAATGTGGTAGTACGTCAAGTGGCCACTTAAACCCAGCCAATGACAGGTCATAAGCCCTGTAAACGCCTAGATAACCCACATTCGTTTCCAGAGTTTCTCTGTCTCTGTTGAGATATCAGTAATTTCTTAATTTTAGTTATTTATTTACATGTGTAATATTTGAAAAGTAGTAGAACTTCCAAATAACTTAACAATATGTTTAAAATTCTTAATTATATTATTTTAATTAGTAACAGTCGTTATCTGTCAATTATTTTTACCTATTTTCAAATATAATCCAGTATAAGAAGTTTTAAAAAAGGGTTTTTTGTGAAAAGTAATAGAAAAATTGTTAATTCTGTTTTTATCTTACATAATAATAATAGCCATAATTTTGTAATGAGATTTTTATCGTTGATTCGCAACGTCATGGCGTCAATTCGAACGAAGTTCACTGTCGATATTTAAACGTAAGCAAAGGATAAAAAATTTTACAGTAAATGAATAATACATGGTAAAACATTTGCTAAAACTGTGTACAATTTTCAATGTTCACTGCACTTAATGTATCAATACGGTGTTTTATGCACTATTAGATGCGAATAAGGGAGAATAGTAGTAGTATATTATTTTGGAGCATAAAACGTTTTTTTCCCTTTTGCTTTATTCTTGAAAGTTGGTACAGTAAATTTAATGCAATGTAGGGGTAGCGCGTTCAACCAATGCATTCTGCCGTCCTTACTTATGGCGCGGAAACAATGACTCTGACCAAGCAATCCTCCCATAAGTTGCAAGTTGCACAGAGGACCATGGAGAGGATTATGCTTGGAATAACATTAAGATACCGAAAAAGGAACGATTGGATTCTTCGCCAGACAAAAGTCTGCGACGTGGTGCAGCGAATTGCTTGGTTGAAGTGGAAATGGGCCGGTCACATAGCCAGAATGACGGACAACAGATGGACGAAACGCGTTCTGGTGTGGAGGCCGAGGAACCAGAGGCCTCAAGGACGTCCACCGATTTAAGTCTGCTGAAAGACAGTGGATGGGGACGGCGCAGGATCGGGAGGAGTGGAGACGGCAGGGGGAGGCCTATGTCCAGCAGTGGACCTCAACGGGCTAAGATGATGATGATGAGGGTTAGCGCGTTGGGCTGCCATGCAGGAGGTCGCAGATTTGATCCCGATGGGGGTCAATAAGAAACATTTATGTGAATTAGATTTTTACATAAAAATAGTTCATGTGTGATACCTTGGACTGGCGCTGAAGCGTATGATCATCTTGCCTTCGTGTACAAATTGTCGAGATTCACTGCACTTGGTGTATCAATACAGTGCCCTACGCACCATTGCATGCGGATAAAGGAGAATAGGAGTAATGTAGATCAAAAATTAAAACTTCTCTGCGATTACATTTATATATATCTCCTTTAACAAATAAAATATTTAAAAAATATAACAATACAAACACGCAACTGGTCAATATCTAGATTGCGTGAAAAAATCATTGCTTTAATGTTAAATTCCAGGGAGAAATTCGAGAAATACGTTTGTATGGGAAGCGGCCACGAGTCACGTGGTGAAGTATGCTATTAAGCACTAGTCCAAAATACCTTACATGTTTTTTTAATGTGGAAAACCACGTTTGAATAAATGTTTCATATTGGCCCTTAACCCGTCTTCCTCATTCCAAACTTAGTCATTTACGACGAAAATTCATTTGGGACATTTTTTGTGAAATACTGACTCGTTTAATAAAAAACTTAAGCAGGAACTTCATATAAGCCTTCAAAATATGCTCCAGCTCTAGCTTGTAAAAACCGAAATCATAAACTCTGCGAAAACATTTTTTTAAGTAAACAAGTTGTTTATTCTAGTCATTTTCAGTGGCTGAAAA
>JAGVSP010003538.1:0-21046 GCA_022494985.1 Micrasema minimum | reverse complement strand
TTCCGAGAGGTTCCTGTCTTCGTACAACACTGTACTAAGTTTCGGAAGAAGGAACCTGAAGGAAGAAAATCTTGCCACACTGGCAATTTTCAATTTTGAATTTAGATTCAGAATTTAAAATATTCGTAACATCACATATACTTTTTAAGTTTGGTTTTATATAGTTTACTTTAAATATTAAAATAAACTTTGCCATATATGTTAATGTTTGTGAAACTCACCATCAAAGTTTAATTTTAATTTCAAAGTAACAAAAGTAGTTTGAAAGGAATTGGTTTACTTTTTGATTTAAAACATTGCCATAAACGTTAAACATTAAAATCCATTTGAGATGTTTAGATGAGTTTGAAAGTCATTGGCACGCATATATATATCCTGCGTTTTATGTAATATTTGCTTAATTTTTTGTATTAAGTATTTTTTTAAATATATTATAAATTAGTTTATATTAAGTGTTTTTAATGTTGTATCATTGTAAAATAAACATTTTTAATGCAAAAAACAACGCCTTTGACTTTTATTATCAACCCGTGTACTGAAATTGGTTCTAAAAAAATAACACCGCCAGTTTTCAAAAATAACACCGCTTTTGGCAAAAAATAACACCGCTTTTCACAAATAAATAACACCGCTGTTTTCCAGTCTCTAATCATCCATAAATAAATAATAATTTATAAAAAAAAGATCTATAAATGGTTTAAATCATTCATATTACATTTCTCGTCAAGGCGATGTTTTCTAAGACCTCCATGGCGCTGGCGGTCTGCGGCACGGTGTACGCGCGGCAGCCGGGCTTCATGATGCCGCCCTTTTCTGCGGCGATATGCTCGATGGTGTTGCCCAGGATGGCCGTGTGCTCCAGCCCCAGGGAGGTGATACCCACAGCGCCAACATTGCTGGAATAACGCATAAAATAGATTACCTTTCTCCAAGGTCAACAATAACGCAGATTACCATATGATAATTTTGTATCATACAAAATACTTGGTTATTAAATGAGGTCGGCCGATTTTATGAATATGCCTATATTTTTCAGTCCCAGAGAGAAAACCTACATAATTTTTTTCAAAATCAATATAATTCACTCTATGTTGAATGCGCTGGCCGTTTCTGCCAACTCAGTTGACCAACATAATTAGCACCTTTATTTTCTGTTTTCAATACTGTTATATTTGTTTAAAACTTCATGTACAATTACATATTATTATTATTATTATGGATAATTTATATAGCGCCGTTTTGCGTATAAATATACCTCAAGGGCGCTTTAAATATTGAATTTAAAGGCTCGGGAAATTTAAAGTGAGTGAAAACTCAATTTCTGAGTAGAAAATACCATTATAAAAATTAATCAAAGATTTTGAGAAACATATAGGTCTTAAGTTTCTTTCGAAACATCACTTCACTCTCACAGTTGCGCACTTCTGGTGGGAGAGCATTCCAAGCCACAGGGCCCGCAACCGCAAAAGCGCGCTCTCCAAACTTTGTGCGCTGATTACGGATCGGTACTAAAACCCTGCCTATAGCTGTAGATGTAGCTGATCGAAGTGTGAGACGTCTTTCAGCTAGTTCATCTGGAATGCAAAGCTCTTTTAAATACTCTGGAGCGGCATCATGCATGGCTTTGTACATTAGCCAACAGAGTTTGTATTCTACCCTTTGTGGAAAGCGCAGCCAGTGCAGTTTTTTAGCAGTGGAGTGATGTGGTCGAACTTAGAAATTCCGAAGATAAGTCTAGCTGCAGCGTTCAATACTGATTTCTAATTACAATGTTACACCATACTTATATTAAATGAACAATAAAAGTTGGTTATGTTTTTAGAATTCAGGAAATGTACCTCACTACGTTAGTGACGTCATGTTCCCCTCCGATGCCCACCTCTATGATAGCCACGTCCACCTTCTCCTGTATGAATATGTTGAGAGCTAGTATGGTCAGGAACAGGAAGTAGCCCGGCATGTCTCCATTCACTACCTGAATACAAAACAATAACATACCTTTACATGGTGTCATACATGAATCTATATCATATTTGGAGTCGAATGTGTAATATGACTTTTCAATCTGAGCTTGAAAATTATTTTTTTTTCTCATAAAAGCTTTCATTAGTACCTGTGCACAAATTCGTATTAAAGGGCTGTTTTTTATTTTGTTTTATTTGTGGATAGTATTAATTTGACTAAATACATGATACACAGCAACCCTTGGTATCTACTGTCATCCTGCGAAGGCGTTTCGGCTGGCTGGGCCATATACTACGTATGCCTCCCGAGAGCCTTAACCATGCTTGGCAATTTGCAAAAATTTTATTTAAAAAAAAAATCCACTTCATACTCAATTTTCTCAAAAATTATGGTCAAATAAAAAAAAATTTACTCTACAAAATCGATACCCAATATTATGTAGATTCACTGGTTTCCCGCTTGTAAATCGAATTGCGCTACACCATGTATACATACCACACCACCTGCATTAAAGCGCACCTTACATGCGACAGAAAACTGAATATGTATGTAAAATAGGTATGTGAAAAATGTTTAAAACGACTATTTAGACAGGTGTGGATTCTTTCGATATTTGATCATCAATTGTTAGATAAATCACTAATGTGATTCTTATGAATATAAATTATTTTATTACAGACAATATTTGTAAAAAGCGCATAACTTATTACATATTACTTTGTAGAGTGTTATTGACTGTCAAAATTCAGCTCTCAGCTTATAACCATTACGATCGACTTTTATTGCATTATTGGATACTACTACTTCCCTTATCTGCACCCAATGGTGCGTCGGTACACCAAGTGCAGTGTGTATTGATCATTTTATTACATGAATGTAGGATGATCAGTCATACGCTTCAGTACCAGTCCAAGGTATCACACATGAAATATTTATATGAACATCACATGTAAATTAACATTTCATGTTGACCCTATAAAGTTTATAAAAATATTAAATATAATTTTGAGTCTCGTTTTAATTGCAGCCCTAACCAAGAATTTGTTCTCCGATAGCAACCGGTTTAGATTTCCAAACAAACAGATGAAACCAGAACTTTCTTGTAGCCGTGTTGGCGCAGGATGGATTCACATATGGCCGTTGTGCTACCCTGGAATTATTATTTTCTTTGGTTGGCACAAAATAAATACTCTGGTTAGAAAATAAAGTGCTATGAATGACCAAGACCTGGTTTAGTAGTGGGAACGTAGAGGCACAGGAGAAATCAAGAGATTATATGAATATATTATTTTTTATTTAGTACTATATAATTTACATAGACTAATATTATTTTTTTTCATGTACATTACACTTAATTTTTTCCTCACTATTCTATAGAAAACCGTATCTGTTAAAATCTACACAGCCAATGGAGGCTAAGTTTATAAAACAAGATGTAGAAGTTATTAATATAATCTACGACATAAAAATACTAAAAAATAAAAATACTATCTACGAGACGAGATATAAAAGGAACCAGTTATATTATGTGACAGCTAAATTGAAAACTTCATTTGGTCAAAGAAGTCACATATATTTGGCTCCCAGAATTTGTTATTGTATCCCACCTAAAGATAAATTAGAGAAAGATAAAATTAAAAAGATTTATTTGCGGAAAAGTGGCTTCATGAGATGGGCCCAGAAAAGTGTCTTGAGATGGTCACCCCACCAAAATAGACATTTAACTTTAAAGTTACAGTAATTATACGCAGTGTTACAAAACTCGATGTATAAGCGGGAAACCAGTGAATCTACATCATATTTGGAGTCAATTTTGTAGAATAACATTTTTTGATTTGACCTATAGTTTTAGAGAAAATTGAGTAAGAAGTTGTTTTTTTTTTTGCATATTGTTATCAAATATCATGCATTTAGTCAAATGAATACTATCCATAAATAAAACAAAATACAAAACAGCATTTTAATATGAATTTGTGCAATTTCACTTGATCTGCAGTACTAATGAAAGCATTTATGAGAAAAAGATATTTTTTTTCTAGCTTAGATTCAAAAGTCACGTTACACATTCGACTCCAAATATGATGTAGATTCACTGGTTTCCCGTTTGTACATCGAGTTTTGTTACTTCATGTGTTGTGTAAAAAGGTAATCGTACAGTTAAACGTTTTAAGAAATAAATCGACGGTCCCAACGTATACTGTCGAATCTAAAAAAGGGCAATTTTCATTTTATTATTTTAAACTGCCCAATTAACATAATATTTTCAGGTGGTCAAAAAAAAAAAATTTTAGATTAAAAAAACCCCAAAATTTAAGAAGAATTTTTTTTTTTCTTACTACCTTAAATATTATGTAAATTGGACAGTTTAATACAATACAACGAAAATCGCATTTTTTCAGATTCGACAGTATACGTTGGGACCGTCGAAATATGAATAAAACTTACCTTTCCCTTTGTCCCAGCGACATGGATGACGGATAATTTGTGCAGCTCTTTGGGACCGATGCCGACCCGACACAGGAACTTCCAAGCCTCCTTGATGTTGACGCACTCCTAAAGCCAAGACATTTCAATCTCGTGCAAACATATACAGTACCCCGCAAGTGCGTTGAGCAGTAAATACCGTATTTTTATACTACTACTACAGTGGAACCTCTCATAACAAATAGAATTTGCAAATTCACCATTTCTGTCACCCTTAGCCTAACCCACTAATATAATCTCTATCCCTTTATTACCTCACCTTCTCACAATACTGCCATTTTACATAGTTTTTGTATGTTGTCTCATTTTATCATCACATATTTGGTTTTTCTATATTTCTTATAATAAAACTTATCCCTCCATTTCTCCATTACCTACTTTGTTACAATACTGCCATTTAACACATGTTTTTGTATTTTTGTCTCATCTTGTCTTTTTCCAACTCGTGTGTTTAGTGTCTAAATTTATTTTGTAAAAACTGTTATATTTATACTTTTGTCTTGTACAACATGTTACCAGTCTGAAGATGCCCGTTACAGGGTGAAAGCGCTGGTCTGGTGAACTGGTCAAAAAAAAAAAAGTGGAAGTGTACCAAGTATTTTTATTTAACTTAAACTTTAACATTCAAATAATTTTCTCATAACGAGCATAATTCGTTCCAGAATTTTAGTTGTTGAGCGAAACATTTTCAATGTAAAATACGATAATACATTCCATGCCGAAAGAATACTCAATTTTTCAATATTTTTTTTACTAACATTTGTTCAAATAAAATGACTTCCAAACTGCAGAAAAAACATTGGCATTACACAAACTTTCTGTTTTGAGTGGCAGTAAACCTGTTTTAAAAGCTTATTTTTCAAGAATGGAGACGATTAAGTATTTGAAGAATTCTTACCTCACGTCTCCTTATTCGTTCTTGAACATTTTGTATGGTAATGGTATTGGACTGCAGAGAGTTTAGAGTTGTAATCACTTCCTAAAAAAATTTCAAACATTTAAATTACCTGAAATCTAATACGGACGTAATTAAAAAAAAAAAAACTATATAAGTAAGTAATTAAGCAGTCTCCTGCAGAAGATTTAAGAAAATTATCCTATTTTAAACTTTTATTAAAAGCCAAATTAACAGGTTCATGAAACCCTAAAAATTGGCAATAAGAGCATAAGTACTCCACCACATGTCTCCGGCCACTTCCGATACAAATATATTCCATGATTTTTTCCCTATGATTTAAACATTAGAGCAATTATTTTTTCACACGTTTTACATATCAACCAGATGAGTGTTTTATTTTTTTGATATTTTATTTGTTAAAGGAGATAAATAAATTATTTAAAAAATAAGACGATACAAACACGCATCTGGTCGATATCTAAAATGTGTGAGTATACTCCACCACGTGACTCGCCGCCGCTTCCCATACAAACGTATTCCTTGATTTTCTCTCTGGAATTTAACATTATAGCTATGTTTTTTAACACATTATAGATGTCGACCAGATTCGTGTTTGCATCATTTTATTTTTTTGATATTCTATTTATTAAGGGATATAAAATAAAAAATGAGACAATACAAACACCAAAATGCATCTTAAAGACCAATAAAAAACACAAGCAGATTTAATCTAGAAACATACCTACATACAATTTAACAAGTATTCTAAATATAATAAAAATAATCTTCGGTTAATTCCAGGTTGACGTAATATAGCTGATACCAATTATCATAACGCGGAGAAATGAGCAGATTTAATCTAGAAACATACCTACATACAGTTTAACAAGTATTCTAAATATAATAAAAAATAATCTTCGGTTAATTCCAGGTTGACGTAATATAGCTGATACCAATTATCATAACGCGGAGAGAAATGAGCAGATTTAATCTAGAAACATACCTACATACAATTTAACAAGTATTCTAAATATAATAAAAATAATCTTCGGTTAATTCCAGGTTGACGTAATATAGCTGATACCAATTATCATAACGCGGAGAAATGAGCAGATTTAATCTAGAAACATACCTACCTACATACAATTTAACAAGTATTCTAAATATAATAAAAATAATCTTCGGTTAATTCCAGGTTGACGTAATATAGCTGATACCAATTATCATAACGCGGAGAAATGAGCTGTTTCTTAATAAACACTTTTACTATAAATAATAGGACTTAAATATCGCTTACCTCATAGCTCATCTCCAGTCCAATTCTTTTGGGAATAGAAGTCATGTTTCTTCGTTCTTTTACTGGAGAATTGAACAAATTCCTTCCAGCGTAGTTGATAAGCCGTCCAGACATATAATCAAAACCAATAAGGAGTCAATTATCACTGAAAATGCATATTTTCACACTTTAACACAGTTCAGGGAATCATTCAAACGCATATTATTGAACACTGATAGTCAACAAACGTAACCTTCTCTTATCTAAATCACCATTGGATTGTTTATTGAAACCACAAAGATAAAATTGCCCCCGAGGTCGTACGCAATCAATTTTGATAAACCAATTTAAAATTCAAACTGACATCATAACCGGCAAACAGATTGTTACAATTTGTAGTATTTTCCACTACGAAATATGCTACAAGGCGCAAAATCAATAAAGCGCGTGTTTTATATTTACGTATGAATGTGTGGTTATAAATTCTGACCGGCTCAACAATATGGTAAATTAAACCTTGTACATTCGATGAAAATTGCACAATTTGATAATTTCACAACACGTCCATTAGTTTGATTAGTTTAAATTCTTGTAATCGTCAATTCAGGATACATACTACGTTTATTTTAAATACTTTGCACAACTTTTGACAGTGACAGCCAAAGACCACAGATTATACTAGTGTGACCAGTGTTACAGCCTGACTACCGTGGGTATGCCCGACTAGCAACTGTGCCAATAATTCATCTACAGTGGGTACCTACAATTCCGTCATCAATAGACTCCACAATTGGGTTCTTTCCGATTTTTTATTTAAAAAAATTATGGAAAAATTACAATATCAAGGGAATTTTTTTAAAATTTTTACGATGTCATGAATTTTTTAGCGCTTTTTCAAATCGCTCGCAAAATCCTCCATTTACACAACAATATAGGCGCTCACTACGGAATGAATTTCACGCCTTTCACGGTAGATGGGTATGACGTCATTAACCAATAACGGGCGTTAAAAATCATTCGTATTTTTAAAACATAAATTTATAAATGAAAACAAAACTTTTGATCATTGTGTTTTATATCGTTGGAATTGTAAAAATATACTTTAAATATTTATAACGTTTTCAAGGATATTCATGCTATCGGGAAGAACCCTATTGCAATTTTAATGTAATTGTTGTAACATCAGTATTATTTTTTTAAAATTATTATTATACATATTGTAATCTTAATATTATTATGTAACTTTGTTAATGATTTTTCTTATTATTGTAAAAGGTAGGTACTGAGTACCGTTTATATGAAATAAAAATAAAATAAAAACAAATAATATAAATCCGACTCTCATTAATTTAGTATTATTTTATGTATTTATTGAAATTAAAGGAAAGGGTTTTTCATAATTTTTATTTTTACATCGACAAACCCTAGAGACCAAGAGATTTGAAAAATAATAAAAACTGGGACTGCTACTCAATGAGATGAAAAACAAATCACATTATGGAATAATTTGGTATATACCTACAATTTCATCGGAATGAATTTCTGCATCGAAACAGGAGTCAAAATCGTCAAGAATTATTCGTATTTATAACAACAGCACCCAAACGGCCACTTAAACCAGTCAATGAAATCAAAATGTTAAAATAATAATCACATAAATATTTGATTACCAACCTTTCATTCTTATTGTTGCTTGTACCAGTCTGGTTTCTATTAGGCCATTGATTAAAACAATAATAATCTATGAACAAACCATTAAAACTATGAAAGATCAGGCAAATGTAAATATCTTAGTAAAACTACAAATAATGTTATCAATCTTGATTTATTGAAACACATCAAAGTATAAAATTTGAATAACTTCTTAATGTCTAATAAATATCTAGTGCAAACATCCTCTAGTGAAATCTAAAATAAACATACAAAATATTAAGATCACAGTAAACAAAAAGCAACCATTTGTGCCAAGAAATTTTTAATAACATGAAATTTCAATTTTTTTAATATTGCACACTATCAGTCAGTCACTAAAATGGATGATTCAAATAATAAAAACATTTTCACAATTTATTTGTATTTTTGTTAATACATTATTATTTTAAATGTGGAGGCAAATAGTCAATATTTATATAAGTCGAATGCCACAAAAATACACATTCTTAATGCTTTTTGTTCAATAGCACAAGACTCATTGATTGGTGAATTCAAATTTAAACTTAAGCAATGTGGATTGACTATTGATTTTTAACCAACAGCATGAGATAATTTTAGCGGCTGTATGGGACGCGGCAATAGTTTAGGAATGCCGACGCTCACAGGCCGCGTGCTAGCCTCTCAATAAAGAAATAGATCGCTTTCGAGGCTGGCCGCGGCGGCGTCGGTACTTGTAGTTTAGTCTATATTGTAATGTGTTATTATTGTAATGTATTGTTTGGCGGCCCTTATTGGGGCCAAAGAATGCATACGCGCGCGGCGGCCGACTATACTGCGAAACGCTCGGCTTTGGGATGGGGGCGGGGCCAAGCGGCACCCGACCCCCACTCCCAAATCGGCCATGCGCACTGCGGCGGCGCGCGCGTATAGGCTAAGAGTATATATATGTGCCATTTTTAAATATACGGTCAGTCTGAGCTAATGCTCTGTTGTGAGAACACGTGTTTTATTTCTCTCCGCCGCGCCTTCCCCTTCGCTGACGTCATCCCGGATTCTCACCAAGCTCCGTAAATACTGCGATCTATTATTCTACTCGGACGGAGTGTGAGGCCCTTATCCGGGCCAATAGATCGTTAGCTATTACCAGAGCGCGCTTTCGCCTTGCTACGCTGCCCGGACGGGGTGTGTGGTTCTTTTCAGAACCAGCAAGGTTGACTTGGCGAGGCTCCCACCTTCCGACGGCATACTAATAGTCGATAGTGTGCTGTCTGGGGAGGGCGGTTTCCCGACTTACGACCGGGAAGCCAACTGGGATCTACGGGTGAACGGCCAGCGAGGCGGTCCTACTACAAGGTCCGCCATTTTGAAGTAGCGTGTGTGTGCTACATTTTGGTCCTTCGAGCCGGATATCGTTACACGTAGTGAACAGTGAACATGCCGTTGGACAGGTCTCCGATCTCGTTACGATCGGGGTCGCGCCGCGACATGGAGGACGAAGAACGACGCCAGGAAGAGGATCGCCAGTCCAGCTCATCGGATGACGCCTTCACAGCATCGGCAAGTACAAGGAGATGCTGGAGCACCAGGCCGCCTCCGACAAGCAGATAGCGGAGATGGAAGACATGATCGCCAGACTCCGGGAATCCAGTGGGCAGTTCCGTGAGCGAGAACGTGAGGCCGAGACGAGGATTCCTGTAGAATCGCAGCCGCAGAGGAGCCACGAAGTGGACACGCGGTGCGAGGACCCCTACGGACTGCAGCCCGGGCCGCGAGGTAGTACGGCCAGACGGACGCAGTCATCACGGGATTGGGACGCCTGGAGGCCCCCAATCGAGCCTGCCAGCACGGCCGCAGCTCGTAACTATGGCGAGCCCGCCGTGTCGCACCCCGGCCTCGGAATGGCTGGCGCGGGGCAGGCTCCTACGTCGGGCCGCGGGGACTATCGCGGCTCGGCACCTGGCTGGGACATATGGAGGAGCCCAGTCGGACCCGCAGCTCACCAGAGGGGTGAGTTGGTTGAAGAAACGCGCCGCAGAGAGGCGCCATGGTATGAGTCGACGGGCGGCTACGCAGATCGTGGCCCGGTCGACACCGCAGCCCTCCACAGGGGAGAGCTGACGTCAGAGCGCCGCAGGGAGGCGCCATTGAACATCCCGGCTAGCGGCGGTTTCCCTCACCATGGAGGGAGAGTTACACCGACGCATCCCGCGAGGCCGGAAGACTCGCGCGCGCCAGCGGCACAGGATGGCCGTTACGCGGCGCGCGAGTGGACAGACAGGCCGAACGCGACGCCCGCCGCATCTCAGCAGGCGCCTCGATGCTCGGGGGCGCCACCGGAGTTGCCGAAGTTTACGGGAGTGTCAACAGAGTGGCAGTCCTTTAAAACTTCATTCGACGAGGCCACGGAGAGATGGGGCCTCGGGGACGCAGACAACATCGGGAGGCTGAGGCGCGCCCTGGGAGGACGCGCGGAGAAGCTCGTATTGGGGCTGTTGATTCACCCCTACAACGTCAAGAAGATAATGGAGGCGCTAGAGGAAACCTTTGGCAACCCGGAGTCCATTATCGCCGGCGCCTTGGAGGGCATTTACCGGCTGCCGCGGCTACCCGTCAACCCGCCAATAGAGGACGTTCTGGACTTCGCGGTCGCGGTGAGGAACGTGATCACCACCGTGGAGGGACTTGACGGCTACTACCTGGCAAATCCGAAGCTGCTGACGGAGCTGGTTGAGAAGCTGCCGTCGTGGCTTCAGTGGGACTGGTTCCGGTACCGAGTGGGGGGCCCCAAGAGAGTTAATATCTACGCGCTCGCCGACTTCCTAAGCGAGATGACTCGGATGGTGCCCATATCCGGGGCAATAAAGTGCAGCGCCAAACGCCCGCCGCCGCAGGAGCGGCTAGGAAACATGAACCGGCCCGCCGGGACAAGCAGCGTGCGCAGGACAGGCATGTGCTAGTGACTCAAGAGCGGAGGTGCCCACTCTGCGACTTGAACGGGCACAAACTCGCGCAGTGTGATGGATTCCTACGCAGGAGCGTAGAGGACAGGTGGCGTTTCCTGAAGACAACCCGAGTGTGCTTTTCTTGCCTGGAGGCGGGACACCGATCGTCCGCGTGCTCCGAAAAGTCCAACGTGTGTCGCAAACCCCACAACCAGCTACTGCACGTGGAACCCATCAACCTGCAGAGTGTTCAAGACGGCCAAGTGTTTTTAGTAAAGGACAGAACTCCGATCGCGTTCAAGATAGTGCCGGTCACAGTGAAAGGGCCTCGTGGCCAAGTGAACATTCACGCCCTACTGGACGAGGGCTCGTCGGTGACATTTTTAGAGCAAGAAGTGGCCGACGCCGTCGGTGCAACCGGGGAGTGCGCCGATATGACAATCACCGGGGCGAGCGGATGTCCGAACACCATCCGCTCGCAGTGCGTATCAGTGACTTTGATAACCAGTGATAGCCAGTTCAAAGTGCGGGTGCAGACGATACCTGAGATGAACTTGCCGCGCCAGAGTGAACGCGGACCTAGTGCGCCCGGCCGCAGTGTCAGGCCGAGAATGCTGATCGGCCTGGACCACGCCACCCTGATGGCGCCGACTGGGGCGCCGGTGCTACAAGAAGACGGCCGTCTCGCCGTGGTGACGGCACTAGGCCCGGTGACGTACGGCGGACCCGTACATCCGGATTACAAGACACCGTGCGACACCCGAGACCGAGACCGAGATTTGGAAAATCTCGTAAGAGAGAGTTTTGCGGTGGATTCATTGGGGATATCCACCGGCGAGAGAACGCGCGCTGTGGACACGCGCGCAATGGAACTTCTCCGCAGCACCACCAGGCAACTGCCGTCGGGTCGCTGGGAGACGGGTCTTCTATGGGCCAAGGATGATGACACGTTGCCCAATAATCATCAAGGTGCCCTCGACCGCTTGCGTTCATTGGAACGGTCGCTAAGAAAAGATCCGCGGCTGGCCGAAGCCTACGCGGATAGAATGCGCGATTACTTAGAGAAAGGTTACGCCCGGAGGCTAACCTGTGAAGAAGCCGGCACCTACCATCCTCGGACATGGTACCTGCCGCATTTTGCCGTGCGGAGCCCCAACAAGCCCGGCAAAATCAGGGTCGTGTTTGATGCGGCCGCCCAGTATCGGCGGACATCCCTCAACGACCATCTGTTAACGGGACCTGACCTACTCTCTTCGCTGCTTGGGAACCTGATGCGGTTCCGCGAAGGGAAGGTGGCTGTGGCTGCGGACATCAAGGAGATGTTTCTGAGGATAAAGATCGCGGACGATGATCAACACGCCCAGCGCTACCTATGGCGAGAGGACCCCAGTGAAGAACCGGCTACCTACGTCTGCACTTCGATGATGTTTGGGGCGAGGTGTTCCCCAAGCAGCGCACAGTATGTGCGCAACTCGGTCGCGCTAGCGAATGCGCGAGAGTTTCCGGAGGCGGCGGCGGCAATCCAGTCCAGGATGTATATATGGACGACTACCTGGACGCCGCCGAGAACGAGGAGGCAGCCGAAGCGCTGGTGCGAGAGGTGAGCCTCGTACTAGCGAGAGGAGGATTCCATTTGACCGGGTGGGCCTCAAACCAATCTTCAGTGCTGAGGGACGTCAGACTGGAGGACCGCGCCGGCGCCGCGGTAGTCATCGGGCAGGAGCCGGCCACGGAACGCGTCCTGGGAATCGTGTGGGACCCCAGGGATGACAGCTTCGTCTACAGGCACGGGACGGAGACTTGTGCAGTGGTGCCAGAACAACCCACGAAGCGAGAGATGCTGAGTGCGGCGATGAGTGTGTTTGACCCGTTTGGGATTTATCGCCTGCCTGACCGTGCGGTCGAAGATCCTGCTCCAAGAGGTATGGCGGTCCAAAACCGGTTGGGACCAGCCACTACTGCCGGAGCACGCTAAGAGATGGCGCGATTGGTGCGCGCTAATGAGGACCCACGGTTGTGTGATACCGCGGTGTTCCCTGAAGAAGAAAAGTGAGAGCGTGTCACTTCACCTGTTTTGCGACGCGTCGGAACAGGCATGTTGTACGGTGGCATACTTCGTGGGTACGGACTCGGCCACGTTTGTGTTGGAATGAAACAGTGAACACGCTCAGTTCCTACCCATTTACTTCTATGGTTTTATTCATCTTCTACTTTATCTATGTAATAACTTTATCTGTGCAATAAACGTACTCAAGAGACAAGTACAACATTTATAAATCTTATATTGTGTTTTACTAAATCTCGTTATAAGCATCAAGTCCAACAGGTTATGGGCCCAGGAGGATACTGCATGCATGTCTCTGAATGATGCGCTAAAAAAATTTCGTAAAAATCACGTAGTTCAAAAAAAAAAAAAAGAAAGAAAAAAAAAAAATGTGCTTTTAGTGAAAAGTGAGGTTATTTTTTTTTCGCGTTTTTTCAACATGGCCAAAGCAAATTCATACATTGTTGAACCATTAAAAAAAAACAACTATGACACGTGGAAAGTACAAGCCCAAGCTGTACTAATCAAAAACGGGCTATGGAAACTATGTCTGCGGAAAAATAAAACGAGAGGGAAATTTCTAGTGAAATTTTATTATTCGAAGAACAAGATTTACTTGCCAGATCAGACCTTTACTAATGATTTCGCCATCTGAATTACGACAAGTAAAAAAATGTCGCTACATCAAAAGAGTTGTGGATACATTAGAAAATATATACGAAAGTAAAGGTCCAGCCAGGAAGGCAACTTTATTAAAAAGGTTAATTTTAAAAAAGGCATATGAAAATACAAATATGAGAGACCACCTGAATGAGTACATGGACACTGTTGATAAATTATCAAATATGGACATCAACATACATAATGATCTTCTCAGCATTATGATGCTGTACAGTCTTCCTCCTTCTTTAGAAAATTTTAGGATTGCTATCGAATCAAGAGATACATTGCCCAGCCAGAAGAGCTGAAAATTAAAATCCATAGAAGAGACAGAGGCAAGAGGGTCAAATCAAGTTTTGGACGAAAAAGTTATGTTTGTAAATAAATCCAAAAATAAAAATATATTAAAATGTGGACACTGCAAAAAGACAGGACATTTGATAAAAAATTGCTGGTTTAAAAACAAGGATTTGGATAAAAAGGACTAATAATACTTCATATAATAAGTTCCATAAAAACCTCTACACAAACGTTTGTTTGTCGACACCTGAAGTTGAAAAAATGGATACTAACAAATGGTGCCTCGATAGTGGGTGCACTGCACATATGTGTTATGATAAAAATATGTTCGACAATATTGTCAGCACAGACAAAAACATTTTAAATTTAGCTTCGTCCGATAAATATGAAAATATCAGTGGCAAAGGAAAAGTTACATTCAACTCCTATAAAAAAATGTAACGATAAGCTTGTGGGAAACATTATACATTCCCGGCCTGTCAACGAACTTGATATCAGTGAGAAAATTAACCGAAAAGGGATGTAAAGTTTATTTTTACGAAAATATCGCTATTGTATACGATAACAAAAATGTAAAGATTATGGAGGCAAACAAGGAAAATGATCTTTACTATGTGAGCGTTGAATTGAAACTGAATGAAGAAAAATCTTTTTATTCGAATAATTCAAGCCAATTATATAAATGGCACCTCAACTTAGGCCACATAAACGAAAATGACTTGAAATCAGCGTATATAAATAAATCAGTAAGAGGATTAAATATAAATGAAAACGAAAAAGTTAGATTGTGAAATTTGCATACAAGGGAAAATGTCACAACTACCATTTAAATCTACAAATAATAACTGCAGAGTTCGCGAAGCATTGGAAATAGTGCACAGCGACGTCTGCGGACCTATGCCAGTAGATAGTCTAGGAGGCAGCAGATATTTTGTTACTTTCATCGATGAATACAGCCGCTACTGCAAAGTATATTTTCTGAAACAAAAAAGTGAGGTATTGAATAAATTTAAAGAATTTAAAAGTGAAGCTGAAAATTTCACAAATAAAAAAATTAAATACTTACAATCAGATAATGGGACCGAGTATATTAATTATGAATTTGAAAACTACCTAAAAATATATGGTATAGTAAGAAGATTGTCAGTCCCTTATACGCCGCAACAAAACGGTACATCTGAGAGAAAAAACAGAGACTTTATTAGATAAAGCTCGCTGCATGTTAATTCAATCAAAGCTATCAGAAAGTTTTTGGGCTGAAGCTATATTAAATGCAAATTATGTAACAAACAGGACTCCAACAAAAATACAAATTACAAAACTCCATTCGAGTTGTGGGTTGGACATATACCATCAGTTACGCACATGCACTGTTTTGGAGAAAAAATATATTCCCTAAATAAAGGACTAAAGAAAAAAATTCTCAAATAGAGCTGAAGAAGGAATTTTTCTTGGCTATTCTGAAACCAGTAAAGCTTTTAGAATTTGGTTACCAAAACAAAATAAATTGAAAATTACAAGAGATGTTAAAACAGTAAATAAAATGTACTATGAAAAAAATTTCTACAAAAAATGAATATTTAAACATTGAAAATGTAAAACCAAGCGAACAAGAGGAAATAAGGAATGAAAACATAGATGAAAATGAAAACATAGATGAAAATGAAAACATAAATATTCCTTTTTCAGTTTTCTTCTTCTCAGCAGCCAACTAATCATCCAGACATAAGTACTGACGAGGAAGTTGAATTTGATGATGAACCGCAAGCATCTACATCTACTCAAACACAAAGTGCTTCAAGACCACAAAGAGAGAGAAGACCTCCTCAACGGTTTCAAAAAACTATGTTTCACACTTATGTGATCATGAAAATTATGATGAAAATGGCATGGAGTGGAAACAACCATTAAAGAAGAAATTAAATCCCTTATACTGAATGACACATGGAAAATCATAGAGAAGGAAAATGATAACAAAAACATTGTTTCGTGTAAAATGGTTTTAAAAGAAAAAATAGGATCCGACGGACAAATAGAGAGAAAAAAGGCGAGGTTTAGTAGCCCGCGGAAAGAAGAGATATTCATGGAAAAACAAAAAATTTAGAAAAATATCTATGTGACATTATGGTTGAAGAAAGTACAAAGAAGATACCACTTTATATATCAAGACTCGAAATATGCTAGAAGATATTCGAAAACCTGGAAAAGAAAAAAGTTTGCAAATTAATAAAAGCGATATAGGCTTAAAACAATCCGGAAGGGAGTGGTTTAATAAACTTAGTAATACTTTAAAGGACATGGGTTTTATACCATCCACCGCAGATCCTTGTGTTTTTATATATACACAAAAGGGGAGATAAAATTATTATCAACATATACGTAGACGATTTGATAATTACATATTCAAATGAAAAACAAATGAAAATGATAAAAGAAACTCTTATGAAAAAATTTGAAATGAAAGATTTAGGTGCATTAAAATACTGTTTAGGTATTAATTTTGAATGTCAAGAAAACCAAATTCTTGCAAGTCAAAAGCATTATATAGAAAGTTTACTTAAAAAGTTTAATATGGAAGATTGTAATACTGCAAAATACACCTATGATACATGGATTGAAGCTAGAAAAAAACACCAATTACAACTGAATTACCCTATCAAAATCTTATAGGATCTTTAATGTACCTAGCTATAGCAACCAGACCAGATATAATGTATTCCACGTGTTACTTAAGTCAATTTAATAATAATTACAATGAAGAACATTTCAAATGTGCAAAACGAGTGTTACGTTATTTGAAGAAAACCAAAAACTTGTGTTTGACATATAAGAAAAATAACTTACCTTTACAAGGCTTCTCTGATGCAGATTGGGCCAGTTGTGAAATCGACCGCAGATCTTTCACTGGATACTGTTTCAAAGTATGGTGGTGCTATGGTCACTTGGAATCAAGGAAGCAAAGAACAATAGCACTCTCAACAGCTGAAGCTGAGTACATGGCACTGACGGAAACGGCTAAAGAAGCTATAATTTAAAACAGCTTTTTACTGATATAGGAATTCATACAGAAAAAATAGACCATATACAATGACAACCAAGCCGCTCAGCACTTGGCGAAAAAACCTCATCATAAATCGAAAGAGCAAGCATATCAACATAAGGGAACACTTCATAAAGGAAGTTGTGGAACAGGAAGTAGTGGAGCTCACCTACAAGGGCAGCAAAAACCTCGAAGCAGATATATTTACAAAGGCGCTCCCACACCCAAGACACGAAGTGGCCGCTGAAGAGCTTGGCCTTAGTGGTATACGACGAATACTAAGCGTGAGGGGAGAGTGTTGGAATGAAACAGTGAACACGCTCAGTTCTACCCATTTACTTCTATGGTTTATTCATCTTTCTACTTTATCTATGTAATAACTTTAATCTGTGCAATAAACGTACTCAAGAGACAAGTACAACATTTATAAATCTTATATTGTGTTTTTACTAAATCTCGTTATAAGCATCAAGTCCAACAGTTTGTGATGGCCAAATGCAAGGTGGCGCCGCTGAAGCCACTCTCCGTTCCCCGATTGGAGTTGCAAGCTGCACTGATGGCAGCGCGAATGGCAGCCACCGTGAAGAAAGAAACGAGCGCGAATGTCGTGAAGACACATTTTGGGACGGACTCCAGCACGGTTCTATGCTGGTTAAGGAACGACCCGCTAAAATATTCCACGTTCGTCGCGAACCGGCTGGGTGAGATAGATGACCTCACGCGGATTGAAGACTGGAGGTGGGTCCCCACAAACAGAACCCGGCGGATCTGGGAACCCGCGACAAGGAGCCTCCAGACTTGACGACTGCCGGATTGTGGTTCAGCGGACCACGCTTTCTCCTGCTGGACGAATCGGAGTGGCCGGTGGAAAAGGCCCTCCGACGACCCGACCCCGAGCTGATGGAAGAGAAGCCCCCGAGGCAGTACATGGGCCATGTGCGAGCGGAGGAATCGCTCCCCGCGATAGAACGATTCTCCTCCTGGACGAGGCTCGTCCGGGGGCGACAGCATGGGTGCTACGGTTCATAGCACGCTGCCGCCGCATCGCCTTACCTACATCACTCGGCGGAGGGTTTGAGCTCCCACGCCGCCGAGACCCGGGCGGCCGAGCTGCTGTGGCTGAGACGCTCGCAGACGAAGGCGTTCAGCCAAGATATTGAGCTGCTGCGGAATAGGAAAACCGATTCCCCCGAGCAGCCGCCTGCATGAGACGACGCCCTTCCTACAAGAGGACGGGCTTGTATGCATGGCGACCCGAACTGCGCGCCGCGCAGACCTTTGCGGGCAAAGTTACGCCCCACCTGTATTGGACGGAGACTGCCCGTACGTGCGGCTGTGGTTGCAGCACGTACACACGAGAGGAGGCCACCCGGAGCGAGCGGACTGTTGCTGATGCCCGCGCCCGCTTTCACATACTCAGGCTCAGGGGAGCCCGTGAGGAAGCTAAGTCGGGAGTGCGCGCCCTGTCAGATGGCGCGCAGCCGCCGAGGCCCCCGTTGATGGGCCAGCTTCCCCCAGCCAGAATGGCCTACAGGCAGGCTCCATTCACCCATTGTGGGCTGGATTTCTTTGGCCCCATCATGACGACGATCGGCCACGAAGGAAGGAGAAGCGCTATGGGGCGCTGTTCACCTGCATGACGACGCGCGCTGTGCACATCGAGCTCGCGTCGTCCCTAGATACGGACTCTGCAGTGATGGCCATCCGGAGGATGGCCGCGAGAAGAGGATGTCCCGCTTCATGTACTCGGACAATGCAACTAACTTCCGAGGCGCCGACCGAGAGATTGCAGGACGCAGTGAAGTACCTGCAAGAGGACCCCAGGCTGCTGGCAGAGCTTAACCACACGCGGTGTGGAGTGGCGATTCATACCGCCATCATCGCCCCACATGGGTAGTTTTTGGGGAGCGTGGGAGAGGCTAGTGCGCTCCATAAAGCGAGCTCTCCACGCCACGCTCAAGGAAAGGCAGCCCGAGAAGAGACGCTGTTGACGTTACTCGCCGAGGCGGAGTACACGGTCAACAACCACCCCATGACGCATGTGGCGACGTCGGCTGAGGACGAGGCGCCGCTGACCCCCAACCATTTCCTTTTGGGGGCGGCGAACGGCCAGCCGACACTGGCCTACTACGGACAAGGAGAAGAAGATGCCTGCCTCCGCCGCCAGTGGAGAACATCGCAGCAACTGGCGGACATGTTTTGGCGACCCTCATTTTGGACCCAGGCCTGCCGCGGAACTGTTGGCCGCGGGGCCGCGTCATCCGGGCCACCCCCGGCGAAGACGGACAAGTACGTGTCGTCACCATCAAGACGGCGTCCGGCACGTACACCAGGCCCGCCGTGAGGATCGCCGTGCTGCTGCCGCGTGACGAGATGACAGCGCCCGGCGAAGAACCATGAGACAGCGGACCATGAAAAAGACGACGTCCGTGAGGAAGACCGCGTCCCGGAAGCTCTCAGTACAGCCAAGCTGCACGGGGGGAGTGTATGGGACGCGGCAATAGTTTAGGAATGCCGACGCTCACAGGCGCGTGCTAGCCTCTCAATAAAGAAATAGATCGCTTTCGAGGGCTGGCCGCGGCGGCGTCGGTACTTGTAGTTTAGTCTATATTGTAATGTGTTATTTTATTGTAATGTATTGTTTGGCGGCCCTTATTGGGGCCAAAGAATGCATACGCGCGCGGCGGGCCGACTATACTGCGAAACGCTCGGGCTTTTGGGATGGGGGCGGGGCCAAGGGCACCCGACCCCCACTCCCAAATCGGCCATGCGCACTGCGGCGCGGCGCGCCGTATAGCTAAGAGTATATATATGTGCCATTTTTAAATTATTACGGTCAGTCCTGAGCTAATGCTCTGTCGTGAGAACACGTGTTTTTATTTCTCTCCGCCCGCGCCTTCCCCTTCGCTGACGTCCACCCCGGGATTCTCACCAAGCTCTCCGGTAATACTGCGATCTATTATTCTACTCGGAACGGAGTGTGAGGCCCTTATCCGGGCCAATAGATCGTTAGCTATTACCAGAGTGCGCTTTCGCCTTGCTACGCTGCCCGGGACGGGGTATTGTGTGGTTCTTTTCAGAGCCACGCAAGGTTGACGTGGCGAGGCTCCCACCTTCCGACGGCATACTAATAGTCGATAGTGTGTGTGCTGTCTGGGAGGGCGGTTTCCGACTTACGACCGGGAAGCCAACTGGGATCTACGGGTGAACGGCCAGCGAGGCGGTTCCTACTAGGTCCGCCATTTTGAAAGTAGCGTGTGTGTGCTACAGCGGCTTTTGACCAATCGTGGCAAGTTCAGATCATTCATTTAAAAATTGTATCCGATGTTCGCACCACTTTTTTTGTTAATCCTAGAAAATAATATTTTTTATCAATCACAGTTATAACAGGTATGATTTCTAAGTAGTAAATTATATAAAATAACTTATCTAAATATTAACTGGTAGATATTTGTAACATGTGCATACTAAACTTTTATACATAACTCAATGTTGTGTAAACTTTTAGGTAAACATCTAGGTTCGAATCCCACTTCTGCACAACTTGTTTCCTGCTTTCTGGCACAGTTTATTCCGACTGTTTTTAAGCAGCCCCAAAATCGAAATATTAGAGTATATCATAAGAACTCAAATGTTTCTTTGCAATAAAAAAAGTAATAAATAAGTACTTAGAATAAAATATTTGATCTTAAATTCTAGGATTGTATAAGGGAAGGGCCATGGCTGGCGGGCCCACGTTTCATCTTAAACGTCTATTAACAATTTTTAACAAGATTCAATAGGG
>JAGVSP010003537.1:0-34672 GCA_022494985.1 Micrasema minimum | reverse complement strand
TGTGCAATGCACATGTTTTACTTGCACGAATATAGATGGAATGCAGACCGTATATTGGGTATTACTGTAATGCGTGATTATATTTTTCTTCTTCTTTTGCCACGCACGCTTTTATGTGGAGCGTGAGGACACCACAAGATCCCCAAGACCTAAAAGACTCGGTAATAGAGTTTGATCAGGAATTTTTTAATGGATAATAGATTAAATTGAAAAATACGATAGGTATGATATTTTTATATATATTGGTTTGTAAATAAGCGAGATATAAGGAGTTCCCGCTAAAAATTAAAACGAACGTTGTACGTCACTTGACGTCATTTTACTTTGAGTCCCTTTCCTTCTCTTTCTACCACAATCACGCATAATTTGTGCCAACATTATACAATAAGAAGTTTTGTCTCTGTGTGTAAAATATTAAATGTAAGTATTAATAAGTTATAAAAGACAGTGTAGTATTCAGACAATATACAGTACCAGAATACTGATCAAAAGAAGATGAGGGGACCGTGTTTACGTATAATCTGAACCAGTTTTATTTTTTATTTCGTATTTAAGTACAATACATAATATTATAATATAATAATAGCGTGCGAGATCGCGATAATCTCCGGGGGGACCAAATTCCACGAAATAAAAATAAACGAATGAAAATGAGTATCTACATAAAAATTAAAGACCTTGTTCAATGCTTTATGAGTTTATAGTCCAACTTTTAATTTCAGAATGTTTTGTAATAATTGATTTACTTGAGTGTAGGTACATCCACGTCATAAAGCCATTTACATAATCATAAATAATACAAAAAAAAAACTTTAAAATAAAAGGATTTAGGATACGAGTGTCTAGATATAGAAATCGAAGAAGGCTGAGAAAGACTTGGCTTGATAAAAAACAACAAATACTTTAAATTGGTCTTGAGGAAGGTCGGAATAATCGGTGTGCGTGCATTAGAAGACGTATGAATGTGAAGGAAGCAAAGGAAATGTGCAAGGACTGCTATTCAATTTGTATGAATTCGGGGTGAATAAAAACGACATATGGGGGGAAAAAAACTGGAGATTTAATTGATATAATTTTTTTTTAATGTCATACTTATTCTTTTTGTGTTTGATATATTATTTCCTACCTTCTACTAAACATGTTTAGAACTTTTCGTATGTGGATCATATGGAATCCACAAACTGCCTCCAGGCCAAGCGATCGGCGGCCAGCTCCGTTGCATCCTCCCCAGTCAAGTCCACGTCCCGCAGCTCCGACGCAAACTGTCGGCGAATTGTCAACAGTGGACGTCCAGGACGCCGAGAACCTGATGCTTGGTTAAAACTTTTATTTTGACGACTATCCAAACATCTCCCAATAAATGGCGTTGCTATTCACCCCTTCCATGGGTTGAAAAGCAACAAGCAGTATTTTACAGTAAAACATTAAGACAAACTTGCGTCAGAGCGAAAGATTGAATAAAAACAAAAGTCGAAGCCGGTTCTAGGATTTTAAAGTAGTAAAATTGAAAATATGTTTAAAAATTGTAAAAATATAGCAATTTTAATGTAAAATGTGTTTTCATTCACCCCATTTTACCGGTACTATCAATACTGTACATAGTACTATTATTATGCAAGGATGGAGGACATCCGACCACCTTGATCCATAAATCAATTGGTCGGAGGAGTATCGGGAGACCTAAATGAAGGTGGTTGGACTGTGTGGAGAGGAACCAGCATCCTTGGGCATTGGCAATTGGAAGTAAGTAGCCGGAGACAGACGCGAGTGGAGACGTTTCTTGGAGGCGGCCAGGCCTCCAATGGGTTGTAGCGCCGGAGATTGATTATATTATGTTCATTTGATTTCTTGCGAATGTTTTTTCAATTTGTTTCAAACAGAAGTTAGATAATTGGCTCTATGCTCTATCAGTAGTCAATAGTATTCAGGAAACATACATAAGTCAATGCACCGTTACCATAATTAAAATAATATATAAAGTTTGTTCGGAAGTTTAGTTCTGTTTCGATTCGCGATGCGCAATTATTGTGTCCGTCTCGTATTGTAGAGATTAACACGTTGGACTAACATGATAAGGTTCCGGTTTCGATTTCCGTGATGTTCAATATTAAATATTTATTTTCATGCAGTATTTTACATTAATATTCCAATTGACTGGCACTGAATCGTAGTAATACTTATCATCATGGCCGTCATGCTTATTAAATAAATTATTTAGATATACTGAAATTGTATCAATGTTGTGCCCTATGCACCATAAGGATAAGTAAAATTTTATTGAAGCGCCTCGAGGTAATAGTTTACAAAAACGGTGCCATAGAAACTATCCATTGTTAATATTATTATTAAGGAAAATGGACATTGTTTTTTTTCCCCCCAGAAACAGAAAAAATTAACATAGAAGGAAAAGAAAAGAGAATGAAAACTATTTTACAGACTTTTCTATTTTATGTAGTTAAGTATCACGGGTAGGCCACGTTCACGAGCGGCAAGCGGCGATAGCGGAAATAGCGAAAGTATCGAAAGAATTAAAAAAAAAATTAATAATAATTGGATTTTGTATATATGAATAGATTGAATTTTTTCGCTCCTTCGCTGTTTTCGTTATCGCCGCTCGCCGCTCGTGAACGTAGCCTCCCGTTACTGATATATTTAGTAAATAATAAAAGCCTATTTTACATATTCAGTAAGGTTTTCAATCTGCGAGACACTAATACATAGTCTATTTACAGTTTACGCTTGAACTACAGGACGCGAACCTGATGTGAACGGACAAACATCTTTATAGTGACAAATATTCAGGCGGGGAGAAAATAACATTTGTTCCGTTATATTCAACTTTTACTTTTTCCCTTACTTCTAGTCTACAAAGTTTCCAATTTTGTAGGAGATTTTTTTTTATTTGACCCATGGTTTTCAAAAAAATTGATAAAGTGGTTGATTTTTTTGGTTAATTATTATCAAATATCATTTATTTAGTCGAATTGATACTATTCGTAAAGAAAACAAAATAAAAAAACCGTATTTTAATAAGAATTCACGCAATTTGACTTAATATGAGGTACTTATGAAATCTTTTATGAGAATATTTTTTTAAAATTTCAACCTACATTCAAAAGTCGTATTACACATTCGACTCCAAAAGTGAAATAGATTCATCATTTTCGGGTTGTACTTCGAGTTTTGTTACAAATGTTTTGTCATTCTACATTTTTTTTTTTTAAAAAGTTTATCTCTTTAAAAAGATTTGAAACCAATGTTTTTATTCATAACTTTTATTTATAAAATTTGCTTTCCCAAAACTGACATTCTATTATGTATGACACGTGCGCGTATTTCAATTGTGGTAGAAATTTAAAAAAATGGCCTCAAAGAAAGCGCTTTCACGGATTAAAAAAATTACAATGTTTAACATTTTATCTCACTTATTTACTAACCAATATGAAAAATAATCGCCCCTATCGTCTTGTGACTTTTCATTTTAATTTATTAGCCAATAAAAAAAATCTTGACAGATGTCTATTGTATATTTTAGTTATTCTGATCACTCTTCCATTGGATCCCTCTAGATTCCGGTTGAAAGTGCACGAGAGTCGGCGAGAATGAGGATAGGGATGGTATGACATTGAACAATTTAATATTGTTTTTTCGATAAACGTAATTTTACGCTTTCGATGGTTACAGAATAGATATTATCGATATTACAGTAGAGAAATTCTGTACAAGTGATTAATAATGATCCTGCATTTATAACGCGTTAATGACGCGCCACTAAAATCGTTGACAATTAATTTATCGCGTGACGTCATAAACATGGGATTTTTCTTCGTTGATCTCAAAAATGTTTTATTTTTATTTAAGGACATTGTTACGCATTTTGAAATTGTAATAAAAAATTTTAATGTGAAATTGTATATATTACAAAAAAAAAAAAAAAAATTAAAGGAGTATCTATCTCAAAACGGGGGAAAATCTGTTTGGTATAATATTTCCGTTTTTAAAGCTCTCTATGAGAAAATATCTGTTTTATTTTGTTTCAGAAATGATACGTAAATATCCTATCAACATGATAAAACATCGGTATTTTTTCATTTGAACATTTTTCCAATATCGACAAAAATCGCCCATCACTAAACGGGGATGTGGAGTGTAGAGTGTGGATGCCCTTCTACCGATTTCCTCTACTGATGTTTCTTGCTCATTTTCGCTCTCAGCAATATGCAGAGGTACCCATTATGCATCCACTACGTGATTTTTATCTGAAACGGTCGTGCAAAAGGCAGGTGGCTTAAATAAGATGATCGCATACAAATCACGGTTTTATTATTTATGGTATGAATGCAGTATTTACATTCTGCTGGCGTACCAAGCGACTGCATTTTTTAAATTTGATGAATGACATTGGATGCTTTTAATGCTCTTATACCTGCACTCATTTTTTGCTAATCGTTGAGTGCATCGACATGTCATAATTCCATATAATGAAGTCGTAACTAAACATTTATTTCGTTTTTATGTGAGAATTGAATGGGAAGAAACTGGCAAAAGATGGAATTAATTCTTTTACCTAAAAAAGGAATCGGAAGGTAATATAGGAAATATTATATCGCAAGACACTTTTCCCTAATATTTTATAGCAAAACGGTAGAAAATACATACATTTTTTCTTTTCTTTAGTTATTAGTTCACAATTAGTAATAGTATTTGTACGCATACAATGTACGTATTTTGGATTGATTTTTTTTAACATGCAATATGATCAGTATTATGCTTGAGCATCAGTCCAGGACATTACGTATTTAATGGAAAAATCTTTAGGTTCACAACAGTCTAATAAGTTAACCAATAAACAAATATGCAAATTAATAGTACCATAACTATGTAAATTCATTGTATTCTAATCTTAAATATCACTTATTTACAAGTTAACCAGTCTGAAGATGCCCGTTACAGGGTGAAAGCGCTAACTGGTCCAAATAAATAAAAGTGGAAGTGTACCAAGTATTTTTTATTTCACTTTAATTCGTTATATATTAATAATTTATTCATGGAATTCCATCGAGTAATGTCAATAAAAAATATAAATCTAGTTAAATAATAATGTTATTTTCACGAATACGAGCATATAAAGCTTAAGCTGATAATAAAATAATACAAAATTCGCATTATTCCGCAATAATAAAAATATTGAAAAATCATAATGTTTAAGTCAATATAGCAATAGTGTGTAAGTTCTCTATTTCGAATGATTAACGAAACGTCTTCAAACTAACTGTGTTTTTTTGAAAAATTCGAGTAAATTGGTCGCGTGGATTATGTACATATGTGCGTACCAGAGAAACCACATACATGCATCTGGTGCACGTGCACAAGTGAGCACGTCCATTCATTATCCAACTTCAAATACACGGAAGTACAACATATTCGTGTAATTCGTTTTTAAGATTTTTTGGATTTTAGGTACGTGGATATCAATGGTAATCCACGCGACCACTCCAGGGTTAAAGCTATTTCTAACTGTTTAATAATAAAATCGATCGAAACTAATACTTTAATGCGAACGGTTAAGGAAAATCAGACAATATAAATGTAATAACGATGAGAAAAAGCAACCTATGTATTACTTACACACTCTTTTAAAGTATGTAGTTCAACAAATTTAAGACCGGCCCCGTGACTAAATTTTAATTCCGGACAAGAAATGAACATAAACTCATTTTAGGAACTAACGATCACAACAAGAATTCTTTACAATTTAAATAAGCAATGCAGAAATCGTGTTCTAGAAAAAGGAAAAGCTGTTATCTATGTTTCATCATCATCACACAATATCCGCTCCCTATGTGGAGCATATGGAATCCACAAACTGCCTCCAGGCCAAGCGATCGGCCGTCAGCTCCCGTGCATCCTCCTAAGTCAAGTCCACGTCCCGCAGCTCTGACGCAAACTGCCGATGAATTATCAACAGTGAACGACCAGGACGCCGAGAACCTAATGCCTTGTAAAATAGGCAAGCATGGTTAAGGCTCTCGGGAGGCATACGTAGTATATGGCCTAGCCAGCCGAAACGCCTTAGCCGGACGACAGTAGATACCAAGGGCTGCTGTGTCCGTTGCCTCACTTCTATATTCCTTACAAAGTCAAACCACCGCACACCTTAAATTCTTCTAAGACACCTATTCTCAAAACTCAGAAGTCTGCTATCTTGGGCCCTGAAATTAATTTAAAAAAATACATGATTGGTTTTTTTTTATGGTAAATGGTTATTTCATTCTAACCTTTCCTTTTTTTCGTATGGGTTTAAAAGGGTGGAAGATAGGGGGCGCTGTAGAAATCCCGCCCAGGGCGCTGGTACCGCTAAAACCGGTCCTGTATACAACTATAACATTTATATATTTTTGAGTGTATTTACGTATGCAAAATGTTTTATTATAATTTATTTCTGCATATAGGTATGTTATAAATATTTCTTTATATTATGTTATACCTTGGACTGGCGCTGAACCGTGAATTGGTCAACGTGTATTAATTTAATTAATTATCAAGATACACTGCACTAAATGCACCAACACAATAAATGCAGTACCATAATAAATACGGCAGCTATTTAAATGCATTGTTTTTATAAAAGGTTATGAAATTTATCATTGAGATGAAATGATATTATACCTAGAGATAACATTAATGGGGAAAGTCACTTCCGAAATTAGCGTCACTCCGACGCACGACAAAACATAAAACTAGCGTTTACCAACCGAGAAAACATTAACCTGCACTCTTGGCTGGTACAACACCACCAAAGTGTCGGTAACAGGAACCTGTAATATCTGCAGAGCAGAGGGCCGCTAATTTTATATTTTGCCATCGCGTAAACTGTTTTACCCGCCGCGCCGGTAATTGCTAGTCTTACAATTTTTCGTGAGTGTCGGAGTGTCGCCCTAAACGGCAGAGGATTGTTTTTTTGTTGTTCTTTGATTTGGCGTTTTATGTAGGGTTCGTAAGTATTTTTATGGACGTCATTGTAATTTAAACAGTAGGCTAAGATAGGTTGGGTTGTGTTAAATAATTAAAAATCAATTAGCTATTTAGAGTTGCGGTGGTGAGGGTTGAAAAGACGGCGGAGGTTTCAACGTTTATTGTCGATTTAACAGAAAGTACAAAATGACAAGACTGGCGTAGCGTAGCGTGGGTAGTCGGCGGTGGGACTGTGCGGGTGGTCAGTAGCAGCGGGGCGGAGTCCGGGCTGGACGATTGTGTCGGTCAGCTGGAGCGGAGACTTGCCAGAAGCTACGTGACGTAGTAGGGTGGCTTCGTAGATCTGCGTAGATCGGATGTAGAGAGTCAGAGATTCCTCGTGACGTAGACTTGATGCGTATAGACGGTGTAATAATACTCGAGACGTAGAGTGGCTGGTTGTACGGTTTTTATGTTTTCCGCTAGTCCCCACTCTACCGGATAGCCTCTGGTAACCCCTGTGCATGAACTCGGGCCCTGAGTTTTTGCACACGGCGTTACTCCGGTCATCGGCTCGTTACGTGGAATTCAATTGTTTCTCATTCGATTTGTTGTTCACCCCCACAGCTATTTAAAAGCAATCCTTTATTTCTTTCTTAATGAATTATTAGGTATTCATTATTAAGTTCTGCTAGAGTAGCTCCGCCGCCGCCGCTTAGAATGTGTTCCTGACCAAGAAGTCGATTTGGCCCGAATTTTTTTGGACAGCAATTCGCTTTTACATTTGCAAATTTAAACTACCTAAGTAAAATCGTTTAAAATAGCGTAGCTTATACAGAGTGCATTAGGACTCTAAAACAGCTGCAGGTGGAGGTGGGCCCCCTTTCCCCTGCCTGCCCTAAAAGAAATATTAAATTAATATTTTATGTAAATTGTGCCTTGTCGATGTGTTATAATTTTATTCAACAATATTAAGTTTATTGAATGAAATTCGCGTTATGATTTATTAGTAGGAAAGTACGAGTACCTACTATAAACTGAAAATAACTTATGTCAAGAGTAATCGATATAACGTCGGTAACCTAAATTTATTGTTTATTAACCACTTGACAATCATTTAATCATTCCACTTCAAGTGTACCACAATATTTATATAAGTAAGTGTAGATATTATACTCATTTATTATTATTATTTATTTATTACATACCTAATTTATTCAGATAAACATTTTTTTACATTTTTATTTTTGGCCACCCTTTTTTAGCAATAGTAATTACAGAGAAAAAATAAATTACAAACGAACCTAGTTTAAAAACAAAAATTGATTGTTTAAAGTCACTTGGTACGAAAAATAGAGAACTAGATATTTTGTATAATACATAATGGCTTCTTATCATCATCATCATACCATATCCGCTCCCTATGTGGATCAAATGGAATCCACAAACTGCTTCCGGCCAAGCGTTCGGCCGCCAGCTCCCGTTCATCCACGGGAAGGAACACAGATTTTCCCTTTGTAAGGAACACAGAAGAAGCAACCCTTGGTATCTACTATCTACTGTCATCCGGCGAAGGCGTTTCGGCTGGCTAGGCCATATACTAGAGCCGATACTACTCCCGAGAGCGCCACATGCGGCGTCCTGGTCGTCCACTGTTGACAATTATTTAATATTGAATTTAATATAGAATATTTCAAATCTCACTAAGTGCGATTTGTCTCGTTTTATACGCTTATACCTAAAGCCAGAGATTTATATTTTTACTGAATATAATATACTGTAAGGTTTCCTTGAATATAAACATTAATTATCACCATAAGGTCATTTTTTTATTTAGCGTAAATAGCAAATTTAGGTATTTCCCAGGAACCAACTCCCATAAAAATACGAAATCTCGAAAAATGCTTAGTAAAAAACAACTACTACCACTACCTTTCCCTCATCCGCTCCCAATGGTGCATAGGGCACTGCATCGGCACACCAAGTGCAGTGTATCATGATCATCTTTTATTACACGAAGGAATGATGATCAGTCTTTCGCTTCAGAACCAGTCCAAATCACACATTTAATGTTAATATGAAAATCACATGTAATTTATTAAATATTTCATGAATCGAACCCGCGACCTCATGAACGGTAGCCAAATTATTGCGCTACCACTATGCTATAAAGCGGACAATATGAATACATTGGGCAATAAACTTAAATAAAAATCAGTTTTTAAAAGTTTATACTCTATATTACATACCCTTAAAAAAAAACAGTAATTAATAGTTTTTTATTAAATTAAATTATTATACGTTGTAAAAAAAGTGTACAAATGATTTTTTTATGCGTAGTAGGTATGTAACGGATGCTGTTGCACTTAGCTCCTATATTTCGTAATGATTGCTGCTAGATTATGCAGATGGCTCTATTTAATAACACTTTTAATGATCGCTGAATGTAATAAAATACTATTGAGCAAAATTGGTTTTAATCTTGAATTTGTGAGTCAATACATGCATTTCCAATTAGATTACGGAACGAAGCTAATCCAACAAAAACGAGAAATCATGATTTTACTATCTATCCTAGTGGTACATATTCAAAAGCTAATTTTATATTTCGTTTGGGCCAGGATCATAGACAATCTTTTTTAAATGAGATGGATGAAATAATCAAGGTCTCCGCATTAAAATGAAATAAAAAGTCAGGGTGTGATTCACAAAATATACGTTTGTGAAAGTGAAAATCAAAATAAGAGTCTAGGTCCAAACACCAAGTTTGGCGAAAGTGTTTTTGCAGTGACTGATCCTTCTGCCTGGAACCGGTTGTCTTCACACCTACGCACCATTCAAATCCCTAGTCAATTTTGGTCTCAATTAAAAACGCATATTTTTAAAATCTCACATATAAATTACCAGAATGCGTAATTGCCCAAGTCTAACATTATGATATGGCTTTTTAGCCAAATCTAGTGTGAGAAATTAAACGCAGACTTTTATGAATTTGCAATGTATTTTACATGTTTCAAAAACAATGTAAGGTAAGGCAAGCCAGAGTGGGTAGGTATTAGGTACCTACCTCATCTATGTATTATTATTTTCTGATACTTCAGTACGTAAGTACCTACTAATTTAAATCATGTTCGAATGGAATTCTGTCTTTCCACTGTTTTGTTTCTCTGAAAAATAGATCTGTCAAAGGCACGCGGCCGGCTGACACCCGGTGCCCCTTCAATTTTCGCTATAATTACAATTTGATCTCTATTATCTGCACCCAATTATCCTGCTATCCATCTCCACCTATCCATCTCCACCATCCCTACTGCGCCAGCATACATCATCCCGTTCCATCTGAAGCCTGGCCTCCAGAGAAATTCAAGAACATATTTCAGGTTAGTAGGTATCCATTATATCTGCTTGTATCCTGATATTTTCTTGCTTAATGGGGTATTTGGCTTGCCCTGAATACTTGTGTAAGGGGAATCTACATTTTCCTTCCCTCCTTATATCCTTAGATAGCGTTGCTAGCCCTAATATTATTTTTGCCCATCGTGACAAAGATCTTTGAACCAGCGATCAATATTGACACATGTATTAAAATGACAATATTATGATTAAATTTTAACTTGAAATCTCATTATAGGATTGTAAATAAATCTCATTATAATCACTGCATTATAGGAGCCATATTTGGATTACATAAATTGTCTCAAAGGTCCGAAACGACGCTCACAACCGAATGCTACCGCGTGTTTTCATAAGTCACCTCCACGTTCCGTAGTTTTGTAAAATTTTTTTAAAAAAAAGATTCAAATACGTTTTATGTACGACAGGTGCAGGTGTAGTCAATATTTTTTTCTGTCAGTCAAGAAAAACGTCGGAAACTAAATGCTTAATTAGTTACAGATATTACTAAAACAAATTCTTACTTTGTTTTGCTAGTCAAGATCTTATTTTTCTGACAGCAAACTTCTAAGCACCTTTCGTTGTCCGTCAATGTCAAGAAAATAGATGTGTACAGTCTTCGAACAAGAATTCACTAGAAAGGGCGTTACCATACAAATTTTCTAAAAATATACGCTTCCTAGGGTTATTTTCACAAACACCACTTGTTATCAAATTACACCGTCTAAAGACTCCAGCGTACACTCACACATTGAAACTTGTGATGACGTAGATGCCTTTTAATGACGTAGTGGTAACTAGACACTAGACACGGTAGTATTTTTCTAGCATGGAATGTCACTTCTCTGAAATTCTTGTTCGAAGTGTATACGTATATAGCTTGTTTTTGACAGAATGTCCAGTTTTCTGAACAAAAAACTGTACAGTTTTCGGTCCCGTATAAAATGCGCATTAAATAGACATGTGGCGGTCGATGTGAACTGTAACGTGGTATTCTCAGTTCATTTTCGACAAATTAGGACTTAGTGCAGTATACTATTCATAGTGCGATATATTTATGTAGATAGCAGTATTCATTCATCCGATCTGACGGATTCGGAAATAGCATCCGCATCCGCGTCCGCTACAAAGTTCAAAACGAGACCAATAATGCGGATCATGCGGCGAACATTAACGGCTATAAACGTATTCATGTTTGTACTGTGTAGATGCAATACCCGGAAGATAAATATACGCGTAGAACCAAGGAGGTTCTATAATAATAATCAGGTATAATAAACTCAGATAATCGACGCTTAAATTAATCAAAGGAAAATGAATCATAACGATATAGGAATTACCTGGGCGACGACTTCGAGGCTATCGACCTTATATCTTAATTTTAAGATTGAACTTAATCTTCTATGGTTATTGTATCGTTCTCAGAATTCCAAAAGAAGCTGTTTCAGGATATGGATACGCATAACTAAACACTAGAAAGGGCGTTATCTTAGGGCGTAAATTTCAGGAAACCATAACTAACATAAATAAAAGTGGAAGTGTACCAAGTATTTTTTATTTAACTTTAATTAGTTATATATTCAAAATTTAAACCATAACTGTTATGAAAACAGACGTACCTACTTAAGTACTTTTTATAGAGTTCCAGTTGAAATTCAAACGCTTTCATATAATATTGACTGTCTGTAGTAGGTGGCTGGACCCTAACGGTCCATTTCCATAATTTTGTAGTTACATTTATTAGTTACCGCTGGAGTACACAAAATAATTTTTACTATTTCTATATCGATTAGCCCTCGGTGTAACTTAACAACTTGCCGTGCTTTTTTTGAGGACTAGTCTATTGCTAAATCCATAGATATGACAAGATGTAGAAAAAGAGTCGAAGAGAGAAATTTATACAGTAGGTTCAGATAGGTTGGGTTTAATAAAATAATATAAATCAAATGGCTATTTAAAAAGCAATATTCTTTATAATAGGTTATGAAATTTTATACAGTAGGTTAATGATAGGTTAGGTTAAATAAAAATAATAGGTTATGAAATTTATACAGTAGGTTAGTGATA
Source organism: Micrasema minimum (assembly GCA_022494985.1). Lineage (NCBI taxonomy): Eukaryota > Metazoa > Arthropoda > Insecta > Trichoptera > Brachycentridae > Micrasema > Micrasema minimum. The sequence continues at coordinate 22,258 of JAGVSP010003537.1, read as the reverse complement.
GGTTAGGTTAAATAAAAAAATAGGTTATGAAATTTATACAGTAGGTTAATGATAGGTTAGGTTAAATAAAAAAATAGGTTATGAAAATTTATACAGTAGGTTAATGATAGGTTAGGTTAAATAAAATAATAGGTTATGAAATTTATACAGTAGGTTAATGATAGGTTAGGTTAAATAAAATAATAGGTTATGAAATTTATACAGTAGGTTAATGATAGGTTAGGTTAAATAAAATAATAGGTTATGAAATTTATACAGTAGGTTAATGATAGGTTAGGTTAAATAAAATAATAGGTTATGAAATTTATGCAGTAGGTTAATGATAGGTTAGGTTAAATAAAAAAATAGGTTATGAAATTTATACAGTAGGTTTATGATAGGTTAGGTTTAATATTATAATTAACAGCCAAATAGATTTTTAAAAACGAAATTTGTGAAGGCGTAACCAAATGAAGGCGTGTCCAACCAATCACAGCTTACACACCTACACACCTACACACATTCTACAATCCATAGAGTAGAGTAAATATATTTTGAAATTTTGACAGCTGCACGGCAAGTTGTTAAGTTACCCCTAGCCCTCTATAAAAAGTTGGTTGGTTTCATGTTGCCTACTGAGCAGGTGTTAGTAGTAATTGTTACGATGTATTTTCGTTGATTTCTCGGTTAAAGTAGTTAGTCGCTTAGCTCAGTGGTCAGAGTACCTACCTGATGCGTAATCAGATGGTCCCAGCTTCAAGTCCTGGAGCGAACGACTATTTTTCAAAGTGAATTGATTTTTCTATCTTTCTCTCAACTTGTTAAAACAAAAAGTAAACGTGTTCATAATTTTTTAATCGCAATTGTAGCGCAAACATCACTTGGCCAATTAATTTATTTTATTTATTCAACCACCTCAACAGGCCAGGGGGCCCGATAACAGAAGGGAACAAATACTTTTGATTTTTGTGTTCTCATCGGGAATAAAACCCGGAACCTCAGTACAATGAATCCATTACTATATAAGTTCTGTAAACGCCGGATATCCATATTCCCTTCCAAACTTCTAGAATCTCATGAGGTGTATATTGTTATTCAAGTTACTCTCAAGCCTCTTTAAATTTTTTGTTACCAAGTACACCGTGCAACAAAACTCAATGTGCAAGCGGGAAACCAGCGAATTTTTACATCATATTTTTATTTTGAGTCCATTTTGTAAAATTTTAATTTTTTTTATTGGCCCATAGTTTTCGAGTAAATTGATAAAGAGGTTGACTTTCTTCGATACATTTTGCAAATTATTGACAAATAATATAATTTATTTTGTCTAATTAATACTATTCATAAAGAAAATAAAATAAAAACACACACATTTTAAAAAGAATTCAGGCAATTTTTCTTTTTTACGGTATTTATGAAAGCTTTTATGAGAAGAAAAAAAAATGATTTTTTTCTACCTAGATTCAAAAGTCATATTTCACATTCGACTCCAAATATGACGTAGATTCACCAGTTTTCTTACCAAATATGCTTTAGGCCGTTTCCATGGATTTTTATCTTGCTAGGGTGCGATCACACGTAAATACGAATCGGATTAGTTCGGAAATAATCTGACACAGATTCCATCTCCTGCACCACAGATGCGGGTGTTACTCTCAACCCACTAGCCCAGATGAGTCTCTGTTATCCCGAACGAATTCCCGTATCGTTTTCTCAGCGTTGCGTTGGCTCTACTACGCCCTCGCCCGGTACTAAAAATCTTTTAATTAATTTGAAACGAACGATTTTACTGTTTTTTGGGGATTCTTCTGTCTGGCAATCTTAATTAAGATTTGTTTGTCAGCTGAGGTCGAAGGGGATTATTGGTGACAAGTGGTTACTGTTTAGAGTGTGTTCGATGGTTATGTGATATTGCACTGCTTACTGTATCTATATATACATAATTATATTATATTTATACTTCTATGTTTAGAGTTATAGTTGTCATAAAAGTTTTTGTGTAGCTGGCGATAGCAATTTTTTGACGTGATAACGTCTAATAAATCAATGAACGCCGGCTGCACACACGAAAAAGCATGACTCATTGTCACGTTCCGCCTGAGCCGAGTGTGCAAGCGAGAGCGCGGAACAAGCGATCGGCCTAAGCGTTCGGTTTGTGACGCATCTATCTCTCTTCCACTCCATCGGCCGATACGTCCGAGTAGAAGGGAGACAGCAGCAGCACACAAGCTACAAAGTGAAAGTGAAATTAATGAGTGCAAAAAAATGATAATTTATGAAAAAAAATGTAATTTTAAATTAACTCCTGCTTTGAATTACACAAAATAATGATAACTCAGTAATAATAATTCAATTCAATTCATAAAAGTATGCCATTTTTCATCAATGTTTTCCTATGACGTTATCACGTAAAATTATCGTCCGTAAACCGACTTTACAGACAACCAAAAGTTTTTTCTAATATATTTTCAAAGAAATCTGTTAGAATCTAATACTACTACTTTCCCTTATCCGCACCCAATGGTGCATAGGGCACTGCATTGGTACACCAAGTGCAGTGAATCTTGATCATTTTATTACACAAGGCAAGATGATCAGCCTTACGCTTCAGTACCAGTCCAAGGTATCGCACATAAAATACTAATATGAAAATCACATGTTAATAAGTATTTCATATTGAGCCCCTACGGGAAACGAACCCGCGACCTCATGCACGGTAGTCAAATGCGCTACCACTATGCTACTTGGCGGACTTAATTGTGTTACGATGCAATATTTTTTTATCAATGGATGAAAAGTAAATTAGAATAGTTTTAGCTCGTTCTATCTTTCATGTAATTTTTTGCTGATTCCGAATTATTCTAGTCTTAATTGCACATTTTGTAGCTACGTAGTATTTATTCAATAAACTCAGAAACGAATGAATACTAAAATATCCTGCTTGCATATACCTACGTCGAAAATATCTAAAATATCGTCGTATTGACTTATTTTCTCCGCTTCGTTTATAGATCTAAAAATACATTATAAAGCTGTGATGAAACTGGAATGTCAGAGATCGTAACTAGAGTGACTGATGTAAACGGGCTGAGGAAATTATATTAAAGGAATGTCTCACCGCACCGGCTGAAAATTATTGTTCGTTATGCTCAAAGTTCAAGAACTCGACGAGAGAGTATAAACAAGGATATGAAAGGATTCCGTAAACCGACTTTACAGACAACCAAAAGTTTTTTAAAAATATAGCATTAATATGTAGGTATTTTCCTTCCAACTACTAGGTACTTCTAAACTACTACTACCCTCCCATGGGGCACTGCATTGGTACCGACTCCAGGTGCAGTGAATCTTGATCAATTTACACAATACGAAAAATAAAACAATTGTATATGCCGCCTGAGCATAGGAAGAATGCACAGCATGGGTGCTTTGCGCCTAAGCGTTCGGCTTGTGACGCATCTATTCTCTTCCACTCCACGATGCGCCCGAGTAGAAGGGAGACAGCAGCAGCACACAAGCGAAAAAAAAAAAAAAAATTGTCAGAAAACTCATTTTGCAGAAGAGTAAATAAGTATATGAATGATATTATTCATAAAATTATCTTCTCCTGCAGTACCGGTCCTTTTGACGGGTGGCATTTTCGTAAACCGATTTAAGCCGTTATTGTTAGAAAAGCATTAAAATTGTATATATTTAGAACAAGTGTATGTCTGTTGGCTGTCCATAAACAAATAAAAATAAAATAGAATACAATTCAAATCAACGCTATTGCGCTAATATTAAAGAATGTACGAACCATATTAGTAATTCCTTACAGGTACGTACATTGATGAGCCAAAAATTAGGAGATAATTAATAATTATCACAATCTGCGCCGCGGAATCTTAGTTAAAATCAGCGGCAAATGACTTGAACTGTAAATACGCAAGTCAGCCTAGATTGTCAACAATAAGAGGTCTTAATTCTTAATAAAACTAGTCATACAATGCGGGCGAGAGAACAGGATAACTACCTTCTGGTCAATCAATTTGATTCACGATGTAAATCCTTTGATATTTAAGGAATTTAAAATTACCGTGTCTCCCACGAGACATACGGGGCCGTTGGTCTTCTCATCACTCACGCACACACTTATTACACTTGTGTAGTGTCTAAAGTGGTTCAATTAAGAAGTTATTTTCTTTAAATTTCTCTAGAAAGTTACCGATATTTGGTATGCTTCGCTATAAACTAGACCTCTAGGTTTAGCATTACTATTCTCCAATGGTACACCAAGCTCTGCATTGGTACACCGAGTGCAGTATATCTTTATCATTCATTACATAAAGGCAAGATGATCAGTCTTACGCTTAAGCGCCAGTCTAAGGTATCACGTATGAAATTTTTTTATGTAAAACTCACATTAATATAAATATAACTACTATATTGCTATTATGGACTGTGCCAGGATGTAGAAGTCGAGGAAGGCCGAGAAAGGCATGGCATGATCGAGTAAAACAAGTGCTTGAAAGTGGGCATGTAAGAAGTCGGAATAATCGACGTGCGTGCATGAGAAGATGTATGAACGTGGAGGAAGCAAGAGAAGTATGCCAGGACAGAGTGGTGTGGCGTTCTATCCTCTCGCCTACCCCCTTCGGGGATGATGGCGTGTTGGTATAGTTAGTAGTTAGTAGAGTAGAGATCTTCGCTACCTCAATCCCTGTTGAGCGTCAGTGTAAGCATTTTAACCAACCTACCGCACCGCATCGAAATCCTGCTCTCGTTCGATTAATATCGAAATACCCTCGCCGTGTCTTGAGAAGTAACCGCCTGCCTAATCATTTTTTGAGCTAAGCAAAAGAGCTCCAACTTTTTTTCAGTGTAGGTAAGATCCATCTGGATTTCTGCAAACGCCTAGATAATTCACATTCGTTTCCAAAGTTTCTCTGTCTCTGTTGGGATATCAATGATATTTGATATTAGCCCAGCATGGGTACAATCCAGTAATTTGTCCACAAGTATTTGTACACATTCAAAATGTTGTTAATTACTGTTTTACTTATCTAAACAATGTCTTTCATTGTGTAATTGATTAAAAAAATTAGTTTTAAAATACTAACGATCAAAAGCCACAACACTTAGGTATTTTTTAGGAGTAAATATTTTATTTAGTACCACTTCATTATATATCAATGACCACTACGTACTGCGAAGTAATAATACATTAATATCTAATTATCGTAAATAGGAGACTCAGCAAAAAATCTAAGTAGGATATCAACGATTTTGCTACCGCATATCCGGATCTATTCATTCCATATAAATGTGTATTGATATTATAATCGTTTTGCAAAGTTACAACTTAGCAACCCATTCATTGGTGTTACTGCCAGCAGAGATGTGTTGATCTTTGTACTATGACTGGGTACTTATACAATAAATAGTAAGCCCTTAGCTAAATAATATTACGGTGAAGAGAATGTGTATACAGTTGCGGCATAGCTTATCGTGTTTGTATTCTTTCTTCCTATTTCACTAAGTACTACAAGCTACAAGTTCCCTCTGTATGATAAACGCAAACATTGTGCTTTGGTTGTATTGCTGAGGTCATTGCACGAATTCCAACATTACAATAAGGCTAAATGTAACTCAGGTGTAGGGATTAGGGATATGACGTAATTAAGACCATTATTAAAAATTTAATGCTTTAAAATTATCAATGTTTTTATTCTACGGCACCTACATATTAAAGCATTGTAACAGGTACTACCGTAGATTTTGCAGATGATAAAACCTAGAAGTATTATTGAAAAAATATGAAAGTAGACTGAATGCTGATGAAATGCGATCTCTCAGGCGAATGTGTGGTAAGACTATGCATGATAGGTGTACAAATGTCGAAATTATAGCAAAGCGCAAGGCTGAGATAAGCATTATCGACAAAATTAAGAGAGGGCTTTTACGATGGTTTGGTCATGTGGAGCGAATGAGTGATGAAAGAACGGCTAAAAGAAGTTTAAATGCAAGTGTGCCTAGATGTAGAAGCCGCGGAAGGCCGAGAAAGACATGGCATGACCAAGTACGTCAAGTACTTGAAAGTGGACATGTGAAAAGTCGGAATAATCGGCGTAAAAATATGCTTTTTTACGACAATAAACTTTCCTTACTAAAAAAATTCGTTTTAAAAGGACCTGTTGCTAATGTAAACGAAATGCCCACTCAGTATTGTTATTTACGTAATATAATGCCGTATAGTGTTTAAATGCGATCTCTCAGGCAAATGTGTGGAAAAAACCATGTATGATAAGTGCCCCAATGTCGAAATCAGAGCAGAATGCAAGGCTGATAAAAGTATTATCGACAAAATTAAGAAAGGTCTTTTACGATGGTGTGGTCATGTGCAGCGAATGAATGATAAAAGACCGGCTAAAAGGATTCACGATACGAGTGTGTCTGGTTGCAGAAGTCGAGGAATGCCGAGAAAGACATGGCATGATCGAGTACAACAGATACTTGAAAGTGGTCATGTGAAAAGTTGGAATAATCGACGTGCGTGCATGAGAAGGTGTATGAATGAGGAGGAAGCATATATATTGTTAATATAATTTAAAAAAATAATAATCTAGCTAATTTGCCCCAGTATTTGTATAATAGGGCTGGCGCATGGCGTACACACACACACATTTTTTACCTATAACTATTAGTTTTTTCACTTAAAAAAAAACGCAATATACTGTTTTTTTAGTAAATTTAATGTTCTACAATTTTAGTAACGAGCATTTTTATCGTGCGAGGTACGGTTTACGAGGTATAAGCCCGTTTCCGAGGCAAAAGATGTTGACAGGAGAAAATCAGTAAAATATGTGATTTTTCACTATAAGAGATACTAAAAAAAAAATATACCAATTTTATAGAATTTTTAGTGTTCGATTACTTTGTCCTACAACTTTTTTTGGTTGGGTAAACCGAGATTTTCTGAAAAAATAAAAAAAAAGCCCATTTATTTCTGTTTTTTGAAAATCCTGACTTAAAGTCACCTCCTATTCATCCGGACTTTTGATGCAACCTTCCCTGGACATCACTTAACAACATAAAAAAATAATCAAAAACATCCGAATTAGTCAGGGCAAAAACCCTCATTTGACTGGGCTAATAATATGTATAAAAAAATGTCCTCATAGGTAGATAACTGTGATTACAAGTTAATATTCAAAACCGTTTTAAAAAAATGGTTTTGTGGCTGCTTATTTATACATATAAAAATATGTAAAAACATTACGTAATGGTTTAAAATTAGATGACTGTATAATATTTAAGTATATGTTCTATGTGTCACTTACATAATATTACCTTCAAGTTATTTGACAGAGTAATAATTAAGAATGATAGAGCATGCTACAAAGATTTAGAAACCACAGATATTTAATAAATATCTACCACAGGTAGTTTACGTCATCTCCGATAATTATCTGGCTTTATTAATGCACACCACTAATGACCCTTTGTATTCAGAAATCATTTACTCGTAGGTATAGGATAGGAATGCAAAAATCAGGACCGAATTCTCTGTAAAATACTCGAAAACTGTAGAAATAAAACAGGAGTTATCACTTTTCAGTAAAAGTCAGTGGTTTTATTATTTACTGCTGGTAATGGCAGATCAGATGACCAGGCCAAAATGAATTCTGCAGATCTTTGCTTTTACATTTTACATAATTTAATTCGAAAATCTAACAATAAAATTTATGACTAAATTTACTGCAACGAGAAAAAATATATATAGTTATAGTATTAACTGGGTTTAGGGATTGCAGGGGGCAGAAAACTCCCGCAAGGTGGAATATCATCATCAAATGGTTAAAACTCTTCAAAACTATTTGGTAATCAGAAGAATTCAGTAGATAGTGATACAAAAAATCTTAGAGGCGTTTTGCATAATGTATGAAAAAAATGCGCAGTTTGAAAATAAATTTATGGTAATAATCTGAAAGAGCTTGAGATTTCGGAAATGTGATTCGATTACCAATTTAAAAAATATATACATTACTTCTTCTTCTTCTCAAACAGCCAATAGTCATCCTATGCTGGGACCACTTTATCCATTGTCTTGGACTTCAAGCAGCTATCTGGATCCTGCAATCGTCCTTCCATGGGCATCGTCTTGGCGATCTTTCTACAGGTCGCCTTGCAGCTTTAGGGTTCCATTTGAGCGGACATCTGGTCCATCGGTCCTCTATTCTAAGTGTCCCATACATTCTCAACAAAAAAGTAGACTAAGTTGGGCGTAACAAACATAAAAAATACAAACTGCGGACCCGGGGCCCTATGCTGCACCAAGGGTACCGACTTGTAATTTTACTATTATACATACTAGTATTACTTGTAATAAGAACTCGCCGACCAACATTTAGGTGTGATAAGTGATTAGGCGTAAACTTAAACCAAAGTGACCAATAAGTATCAGATCAAATGACGGCTTTTGTCTTTCTAGCGTTGAAATGCCTTTTTAACATTTTTCTTCAAATCCGCCAGGAACTCCGTCATCTTAAAAATCCCGTTAAATACGAAATTTTCCCGCTTTAAGAGCACTCCAATCCGTTAGATATGACGGGAAATCCGTCAAGTTGGCATCGCTGTATGCTGGACTGAAAGTCCCATGCGACACTTCGGAATGGCGAGTGATATACGGTACAAAATCACTCGCCATTCCGAAGTGTCGCATGCGTCGTTTAGTCCAGCATACATAGGGTTCCTGATACGATATTTATTTAAGGGGAAACGATCCGAAACGATCCGAAACAGGGTTAGGCGTTTTGGGTTTTAAATGTGTAATTACCTATATTTCTATGATAAAAAAATGTTTTTTGCTACTCAACATAATGATGTTTCCTGTGATTAAAAATCTTTCTCTTAAATACTATAATTACGTCACAAAAAATTCGCGAATTTTATGAAAACCTCTCGAATAGCGTTGTGGCGTTTGAGCCGGCGTTTCTTTATTAGTGACACCTCATTTCTAAAAGAATACCAGTTTATTAAAAAATATAATTATTCATCCTGTAATCAAAAATAATGGCAAAAAACAATTAAGTTTTTCCGCAATACGTTTTCAAACAGATCGCTATTTTTTTTTGGAAATTTTTTTCATACAAATTACTATTGTAAGATTTTGTTCGAATCAGTCGCCGATTCAAAATTCAAAAGTCATTCGCCATTCGGCTTTTCGGACGGGAAGGTCACGTCCGTTGGTCCTAAAATTCAAAATGCGTATACGTACACAAACACCAGTGGTTTCAACCATTGGTGATAAAATCAAGTATTTTTATGTTATATTTTATTTGATAGAAAAACAACAAATTTAATGTTTTTATATTATTCTGTGTCAGTTTTTTCCTTCTTCCAGCTACAAGAATCTTTATATGCTATTACTACTTTCCCTTATCCGCACCCAACGGTACAGCAAGTACAGTGTATATTGACCATTTTATTACACGGAGAAGTGTTCTTTATTGAGAAAATAAACATAACATTAGAAAATAAAAAATAATGCCGTCCCGATAAACCGCAATTTTGCCGTTTGTCATCGGGAGCAATGAAGGTAGGATGATCAATCTTACGCTTCAGTACCAGTCCAAGGTATCGCACATGAAATATTAATATGAAAATAACATGTAAATAAATATTTCATCTTGACGGGAAACGAACCCGCGACCTCATGCACGGTAGCCAAAAATGCGCTACCACTATGTTACGAGGCGGACATAGGGAGCACAATTCCCGAAATATATATATATTCTATTTGTAGAATGCCGAATTACTTTTCATTTTTTCTTTAAATTTTATAATTATCATCACCATTACATAATTTCTTCCCATGTAGAGCATTTGGATTTTTTAAATTCCGAAATGGCGGGCGCACCTTTTTTTCATAAAATAATGTTGGGTATCGTTTTAAGGGTCCTGATTTCGAATCTTGCGTTTATTTTTTATTCCAAGATGGCGGATGTAACTTTTTTTCATAAAATGATGTGGGGTATCGTTTAAAGGGTTTCAAAGGGCCCTGATTACGAATCTAGCGTTTATTTTAAAATCCAAGATGGCGGACGCCACTTTTCTAAAAAAAATGATGTCGCGTATCGTTTAAAAGGTTTTCCGGGGCCCTGATTTCGAATCTAGCGTTTATTTTCGGATTCAAAATGGCGGACGCAACTTTTTTTCATAAAATGATGTTGGGTATCGTTTTAATGGTTCTCGGGGGCTCTGATTTCGAATTTAGCGTTTATTTTCAGATCCAAGATGGTTGAAGTACATTTTTTCATAAAATGATGATGAGTATCATTTTTAGGTAACGAGGTATGGACAAAAACGGAATACGAGGAAATATAAAAATACTTCTACAAGACTATCTATACACTAAAGAAAAATGAAAGTAAAAATGAACAAAACCCTAAGTGACGAGAAGACTCTAGAAACCGGAATCGCCCAAGGGCTAATTCTCAGACTAAATGAGAATTTAGTTTATACCAATAGTCAAAAAAATTAACCCAAGATTGCGAAATGTATTTGTTTGCAGATGATCCAGCCTTAATAATGGCGAGTGATGATGCATTAATAATGAGGTAATGAGGTCACAAGCCCTGTAAACGCCTAGGTATCCATATTCCCTTCCAAACTTATCGTCTCTGTTGAGATGTCAAATTGTAATTATTAGCCCGTAATGGATGAAATCCAGTTTTTGTCTACAAGTATTTGGACACAGTCAAAATGTTGTTTATTTTATTATTGATTGATTGAATATCCATATTCCCGAATTTGGAAAAAAATCTACTTCATCATTGTAAAGATATAAAAATGAAATATATACCAACTCCCGTCATGGAATAAACCCAGATTTGTGTACAAGTATTTGAACACACCCAAAATGTTGAAAGACTGATTAAAATTGGGAATTCATCAATATGGTCCTGTTGCGTTTTCCGTTACCGTTGGATTTAGTTATATATCTTTTGATGTTACTGAAATAAAAACCTAGTGAGACACCTGACAGCTGAATGTGAATGGGATGCATTTGTTGTGTAGAATTTAAAATTTAGATCTGAATATTTTACTGAAATACGGTTGTAAAAGTGTTTATGGGAGTAAAATGTGTAAATAAATCATTCGATCCTTTTGGTATAGGTCTTCCAGGGCCTAGAATACGCATATATATGGGTAGTATGTATATTATCAATTGTCGTTTATTCGTGTGTCACGCGTCGTGTTGTTTCGACCCCTGAAACTGAGAGTGTGTGCGTGTACACCGTTTGCAAATGTATGAGTAGCGGAAAATACCGAAATTCGAGCACCGAGCATTCGTACTAAGAACCTTAATGCCTTACATCTACAATTTAGTATTTTACCAACATATTATGGAAGGTATATTTACACTACAATATTTTTATGGCTAAAGGGACAAAAGATGAGCGCTGTAAGCATTATGTAAGTACCTACGAAAATTTGAATAATAGTATTATGATATCTAATATTTATGGTAATTTTAGGTGAATATTATGGGAGTTTGAATATACTGTTTCACTCTAAAGATTTGAGTGTTATTTTATTACACTAAAATGAAGGAAAGTTAGTTGAGAATGGCTTATATAATCAATACGTATGTCTAAAGTAAAAGATACTGCCAGCGGGGACAACTATTTTCATTGTAATTTATTTAAATGGTTTTTCAAAATTACGTCTATTTACTACCATTCATAGAGTTAAAACTGTCCGCCTTTATTGCATAGTTTTTTTAAAAATTATTTTTTAAATGGTAGTTACATTTTTTTTTTACCTTGCTTCTGATGTACAAGGCTTATATTTCATCAAGTGGATTATCTATTGACGGGCCTTTATTGATTATTTTATATTATACTGTGTTGTGGTGGGATGGATGGCAGGATCATCTGGTGCAAACCAATTTATTGCATAGTGCCATAAAGTTGTAATAAGGGTTAGTTCACATATTTATTTCATTATGTTTTCTCTAAATTACCTACCTAAAAGGACAATAATTATATTATTAATAAATAATGACTAAACTACATATATACGTAGTCTGTACAATTAATTCGTAGACTGCTGGAATTGCGCGCGTATAATTGGTTCCAGAGAAATTCGCTTGATGTCACTATCTTTGCACATATCAGTTGATTAAAGAACAGTTTGTTGATTGTGAATATCATTGTTCGTTAATAAGCTACGATTTTTTTTGTTCAGTGTGTTTTTTCGCTTGGCGGATTTTAAAATGAGTGACTTGAACGAGCAAAGAGTTGCAGTGAAATTTTGTGTTAAACTCAGCAAATCATAACAGGTGATGAATCGTGGGTTTACATAGAAACAAAAGTTCAATAGTCCCAGTGGGACGGTGAAACATCTTCAGACCAAAAAAAGCTCGCCAAGTGCGTTCCAATGTGAAAGTGATACTGACAGTGTTCTTTGATGCTCAGAGCGTAGTTCATCACGAGTACCTCCCCTTAGGCTCTACAGTGAACCAACATTACTACATTGAAGTACTGAAACGTCTACGAGACGCTTTTCGGCGGAAAATACCAGAAATGTGGAGGATTGGTGTCGTGGATTTTTCACCACGACATGCGACATCGACAACGCCGCAGCCCATTCAGCTCTCAGAACTCGTGACTTTTTGGCCAAGAACTTGATCACTGTTCTTCCTTACCCACTCTACTCACCTGACCTTGCTCTTTCTGACCTTTTCTCATTCCCAAAACTAAAAAGACCTTTGAAAGGAAAAAGATTTGAGTCGATTCTCGACATTAAGATAAATACGACAAAGAAGCTGATGGACATAGCAAAAAAAGCGTTCGAGGACTGTTTTACAAAATTAAAACACCGTTAGGATAAGTGTGTTGGTAGAAGAGGGGAGTACTTTGAAGGGGGACCCATAAATGTAACTCCTAAATAAAGTACATTTTGTGTTATGACCTCAGTCTACGTATTAATTGAACAGGCTTCGTAAATGATTTTAGGACTAAAATTTTTACAAAGATAAAAAAAAAGAGAAGAATTCACACAATTTTTGTTAACAAGTCTGTTTTATTTTCACTCTGATGGTTTTGCGTAATGCCGCTTGACACAGTAAAACAATATTTTACTGTTGACTTATCAATAAAAATGACCACGCCGCGCCGTGTGGTTAAGTATTGTTTGCCTTCCATGTTTCTGTCAACCTGAGTTTAGGGGAGCTCTGGGTTAATTGTGCCGGACAAGCTTTGCCACATGTTGTTTATTTTATGATTAAAAATAACATGAAAAGAAATAATTATTTCTTAATAGAGAATAATTATTATTGAACACACATTTGATTGACAGGTTAATATAAGGGACGCCCTTGTTAAGTTGCTTTGAATTTATTCACTTCACACTGTGTAGTGATGATGTGAAAAAAATTCTTTTTTACATCGTACCTAACATCGATGTATACTGCTGAGCTGTGGACCGGATACACTCAGGCTGCATGGAACAAGCTGAGAGTTGTCTGTAACAACGCATACAGACAACTCTTTGGGCTACCCAGGCACTGCAGTGCATCCGGAATGTTTACCACTGGACGCGTTAATTCCTTCCCGGCCCTCCTCCGTCAAAAGATCTGGAGCCTGTGGCAACGCCTAAAGACGACAAAAAAACGCCCTTCTACAAGCCACAGCAGGGTGGATCCACTCGCCAATTTACACAAAGGTGGCTTCTAATGCTGAAGCCACCCTAGAAAAAAAAAAAATATAAAAAAAAAAAAAAAAAATATATATATATTTAAAAAAAATACGATACTTATTATGTTGTACAAGTGTATTATTTTATATGAACCTTGGAGGCTTGCACTCACCACCTCAAGGTTTGGAATAAAAACATATTATTATTATTATATTATGCTTTGAATTTCATGTTATTTTTTTGAAAAACATTTTGGTAAAATAAAACTGATGAGAATAACAACATCGAAGTATCACAAAACAGGATGTATCACAATAAATGCATTGATTAACCAGTCAATTTCACTTACTGCTGTCTTCTTTGGAGCATTCGACTTGTAAACTGCAATCTATCTACTTTTTACAACTACTACTCCTACTTTTCCCTCTCCACACCCAATGGTGCATAGGGCACTGCATTGATATACCAAGTGCAGTTTATCTGGATTATTTTATTACATAAAGACAGGATGATCAGTGATCAGTCTTACGCTTCAGTACCAGTTCAAATTATGAAATATTAATAAGAAAATCACATGTAAATTAATATTTCATGTTACCCCCCTTCGTGAATCGAACCCGTGACCTCAGAGACTAATCCCCATCTCCTCTTTACAGGTACAAGTTGAATACAGAAAAGGTTCTTCGTTCCTCCCACACAAAACATCTTGTCAAATGTTAAACTTGTATTTTGTTACCACACTGATATTGTCAAGTCGAAAGATTTACTAACGCCAGTATTTCCTAAAATAAATTGAGTCACGATACCTCAACCATACTAATATTTATTTAAAATTTTCAATATTTATTTTAAAATGTGGAAACATTAAAAATAAATATAGGATGTGCGAAACTTCTCCGCACTACAATTTTTTAAGTGCGTTTGTCTAAATCTTTGTAGACAAAATAATATAATTTTATTATAATTTGACATCTCAACAGAGACGAGAAATTTGGAAGTGAATATGGATATCTAGGCGTTTACAGGGCTTATGACCTGTCATTGGCTGGGTTAAAGTATTTGGACACACTCAAAATGTTGTTTATAATTATATTATAATTGTTTTTTTTTAGTTGATCTAGCTAATTATGATGACATAGTATGAACTGTATAATATACTTACATGTTAAACAGATACTTTAAAAAAATACAATACATCACATAATTATTAAATTTAATGTAGATTAATTAAAACGTTGGATTAACTTTATGTAGGTACTATAAATAATAATAGTAAAAAAATAAAATTGTAAAATTTGTGGACCACGGGACTGGGTCCTAATTGGTGAGGACCAATTTATTATAATGTACCTACCTACCCATCTACACTCCTTGTATTTTTTTAATTAAAAATAAATGAATAAATTAATTAATTACTCTATTCCTTCTATGTTAGGATGTAACATTCTTTTGATAGGTAGGTAATAGGAAAAAAAAATAAACAGGAAATTTTGATCTTTTTGATTAATTTAAAATGAGAAGATGTATGAGTATGGAGAAAGCAATGTAAGTGTGCCAGGACAGAGTTGTGTGGCGTTCTGTCCTCGTGATTGTAAGTGAGTTATTTTAATACTCAGATGAAATATTCATTATCCTATTACCTTTTTTACGGTCTATGTATGTTAATTTTATATATGATAAATTTCTTAGTGTTTTTTGAAAAGTAACATAATCAAAATAATTTTAAAAAATAAACGATAAACGAAAATGACAATGCCATATTTACCGACGAATAATAATTTCAATGATAAATGTGTACGACTGCAGAAAGATTACGTCAGAAATCGACTTGAGTTTCAAGTTAGGTGTTTAAATTTTCATTAGACCACCTAAATATTTGTTATTGAGGTTTTGTAGAATTTAATTAAAGTGTACATATAAGGAGTCACGTATGGTCTGGATTAAATATAAAATAATTTGATACATGAAAATGAGCAACGAGTCGATTGCTAACATCGTACTTATGCAAATTTAATATATTTACATGTCTAGGTATATAAATATTATTTTATTAATGTGTTACTATAACGTATGAGTTCCGTAGAAAGTCAATATTATATCTGAACATTGACTCATTTGCACAAACAGAAACCTAAAACTAAACTTAAAACATGATACCTTGTTTATTTAGGTGACAATTTTGTAAGTATAAAGTATGACTAGCCTTTAAATACGGGAAAAAAAAATATTTTGTATGAGACATTGCAAAATACTTTTGCGTTATTAATTTAATGAAAATTATGTACACAATATTTTTTTTCAAACTTTAATAGGATTAGATAGTGTGGTTTAAATTTTAGCATGAAGTAAAATCAGGATAAATAAATGATGATTTGAAATGTATGCAAATTAATGTTCCACAAGGTGGTTCGTATTAATCTGTCAGGAAATAAATATGAAAACTGTAATTGGTTGAGAAAGAATACAGACCGGTTGTATTTTTACTTCAAACGTTACTTAGATACTTTATCGTGGGTGTAAAGTGTAAAGCATTTTAGATATTTTGTTGCCGGTTTGAAAGCTAAGTGAAATTTGTTGGATTACGAACAACTAGATGGTATTTACAAACTGTATGGTTTTTCTCTTTCTTTTTACTAAGAGTTTTTTTTTTTTTTTTTTTTTTTTTTATTATTTCAAAAGAAAATTTTTGTTTACATGGATATACATGGATATACATTTAAACACATATATGTACAATAAAAAATATAAAAAAATATATAAATATAAAAAATATATATATATAAAACAAAAATCCCACCAAGGCATAGCCTGTTTGTGGGTATACTGTGAAAATCATACAGTGTGCACGTGGCAAAAGAGAAAGATAAAGTTAAAAAAAAAATAAATGGAAAAATAGCAGATAATATAAACAGGATAGTCAAAAAACGAATGAACACAAGATATTGGTATCTTTATACCGGAAGAAGAAGAGGGGAAATAATTATAATATATAAAATAAAAAAATAAAAAAAATAAAAATGACGTAGATTATGTTATAGTTATTGTTATTGTCTTTAAAGTAAGAATAAAGTAAGAAGTTGAAATGTAACCATTTGAAAGCAAGGTGATAAGTCTTAGTAATATCCTATAATCAACCAAATAATATGATGTCTGATAGTATCCGTCTCGTGGTGTAGTGGTAGCGCGCTGGGCTGCCATGCATGAGGTCACGGGTAAGATTCCCGATGGGGGTCAGTATAAAATATTTATTTTGTGTGATTTTCATATTAATACTTCATATATATGTGGACTGGCGCTGAAGCGTAAAACTGGTCAGCTTGCCTTCATGTAACAACAATTATCAAGATTCGCTGCACTTGGTGTAACAAACACGTATCTAGTTACGATCGAATAATATAAAAATCTGTTATGCAATATAATAACTGGATGTGATATTTCTTATTATTATTTTATAACTTTTATTAATTTTCATTTTCAATGGATGATTTGTATAACACAATAATTACTATTTTTAAACATTCTAGTCTAATGATCTATAGTAATGTTATTTTGTATTGTGATGCAATCTATCATTTTATAGGACAATGTGTGAAGTATCGAATATTATTGCAGCCGCGAATAAACCGCAAGGAATAGTAATGTTATATAACCATTGATCCAATGTGTAAGCACATTTAAATCAAGATTTTATTGTAAAATGCTTGTGCCAACTGCCAACACTTTAATGTTTCTTAAAATATGTAGGTAATATGTATAGTATATCGTAGATGCACAATACAAATGGGCTAAGTGATTTCGAGCACATTCTGATCTCGATTACATAATCGTTGATTCTGACCGTGACGAGGGTTTAGAAAAGAGTTGTTCAATATCGTTACGTTTCGAAAGACGATGAAAATGCAGCACTGAACTCATCAGGAGTCCGGAAGGCGGCCGTTAAAGGCAGCTCCTCTGGTGGCTGTGAAGGCAAGACCTGCACAGTCGTCCACATCTCTAACTCCTCCAGGTTGTGGGGGAACTAATTAGTAGCTGCTTCTCTCGCTGTCTTCTTAATCTCAAGCTTTCCGAGATCAGAGGGAGAGAGAGATCATTGTGTGCCGCTCTGCCTTCATTATTTTTTTTTCTCCATTCGGTCCTAATCCTGGAGTGATACATCACATTATCAACGTTTATGCGAAAATCTATAATCAATTGGTTTATCTACTAGAAACCGTCGAAAAGGAGGACCGTAAATGCGAGAGCAAATGTTGATCGCCACATTTGGTCACATTGTATGTGTACAAAATAAATAGAGTGGATTTTTCGGGAAGTAGGTACATTATAATACAATAAATTTAAGAAGAAAAAAAAAGAATAAATTCGAAAAAGTTACAAATTTCTGCTGTGATAACTTAATAAATAAAACCGTTGATTTATTTGACCACATGTTTAAATATATAGATTTTTTACAATTAATTGCAGCAACACTGAGAGTTCAATCACATATCCCACCTCCACCCGCGACTGTTTTAGAGTCCTTGGGGACTCTCTGTCAGTCATGCTATTTTATGTAGAACTTTAAATTTTTGTGGTTGCAAATGCATAAGCAAATTGCAGGGCCAAAGTTTTCGAGTGAAGTTAAGTCAAGAGTGCGACAGCATTGATCAAGAACATAAGAAAAAGGTGTATAGAAAGACATGGTAGAAAAATGTCGAGTACAACAAGTCCAAGGGAGAGATTCCGACAACGGAAAACAAAAGGGGAATCCCCGACTCAAGGCAATATCAAATTGCGGCAACAATAGAAGAAGTAAGGACTTATGGATATAAAAAGCATAGCTGAAATTATTTAAAATCAAGCTGAAGAATTCAGGATTCCGACAACACTCAATCAAGGCAATATCAAATTGCGGCAACAATAAGATCTTGACACCGCATAGCTGAGATTTTTAAATCAAGCTGAAGAATTCGACACTCAATCTTATCTTTAATTTCTCACTTGACCTAATTATTGCCTTGATTCGCATGAAAAAAGCATAAAAAATTATTACCCATTAAAAATGTTATGTAGTTGATAACAAAATCAGGAATTTTTCAAGACTACAAACAAAGCAGTTTCATTTTTTAACTTTCAAAACATCCGTAATATTTTGAAAATTGCACATTACAATAAAAGATCGAACAGTGTATTATTTATGCATTAAATATAATTAAAACTGATATTAAAATATTATTTTATTGAAATAAATAAAATGAACTCTTTGTATATAAAGAAGTACATTGATCAATAATTTTAATAAAATTTCAAAGTCAATAATATAGATTTATTTGAGAATAACCATGGTAATGTACGGCGTTTGCTTTCCGAGTGAAAACACAATTTGATTAATTATGTATATTATGTTTGTATGTATATATTTAAATTTAAAAAAAAAAAATAATAATAAAGTTTCCGGACCCTAATTTTTTTTTTAAATACCTCTTTATTTTTTTAAAGTTTTTCTTTTCTTTTAAAATAATGGTACCATTAGGAATATGCATGCATCAATGGTATGCACATATTTTTCTTTTTTGTTATTTTGTATTGTTTTTTTAAAAAGTTATCCTTAAGTTCTTTTTTTTCCTTTCACTCTTCATTGTAATTTTGTCTTCTTATTTTCTCTTCTCAGTTAATTTGTTTTTATGTTTTACTCTTCTTAGTTACTAATTGTTTCTTCTTAGTTATTTTACGTGCATAATTACAGAGCTTATTTTTTATTGTAAATATTCAATAATTTTGTAATAAAGGTCATTGTTATCTGTATATATGTAACTGGAACATTCACACCACAGAGAATAAATAAATTTTTAAACAAGATTTTTTTTTTTTTTTTTAAGATTTCATTAATATCTAGTAATTTTGTGTTGAGAATATTATTTTTATGTCCATACTAATGGTATTTGTGAAAACCTTTAGATGGTTTATTCAGTTGATTTATTATACTTCCTAATGTCATTTATAACTGTTGGTTTTCCTATTAATTAAATAAATAAATAAAATAGTAAAATGTATTCAAGGTTATTGGTATATGTAACACATGCATCTGTACATGGAGTAACAAAATTCGTAGTGCAATGAGTACCTACAACCTGAAAACTGGAGAATCTACATCACATTTACAGTTGAATTTGTTTTTCTTCTAAAAGGTTTCAAAAGTACCGTAGTCTGTAGATTAAGTAAAAATTACACTTATTCTAATTATAATTTGATTTTCGCTTTTGTTTTCCTTGTGGATACTATTAATTTGACTAAAAAATAAAACACATTTAATAACAATGTGTATGAATATTTCCAAAAACATCTACTTTTTACGCAGTTTTCTCGAAAACTATGGGTCGAATTGAATCATGTATTCCACAAAATTGACTCCAAATATGACGTAGGTTTACAGGTTTCCCGCTTTTACGTTAAATTTTGTTACACGTTGTATAGATATGTTGGTTGGTACTTACTAGAAAAAAGTTATAAGAAAATACGTAAATTCATTCACACGATTCTTAGTACGTAAATTCAGGTTAGTGTGCTTTTAATTTAAGTTACTCTATTAACGAAATCGAATAACCGCAAAAATTATTTGTGTTCGGTATTAATTTGTCGACTGAAAATGTAAACTCTTCTGTATTTAATATCTAAAAATTTGCTTACCATTCTGACCACGGTCTTTCGCTGCGCTCTTATCAGAATAGAACACATGTCATTCCATCCCTTGCCAAACCACATCCTTTTTTAATAATCCTCTGTCCAAAGCGCCAGACTCTGGAATGAACTACCTCTTACAATAAAAAATGCACTATCTTTGTTCACTTTTAAGAAGCGCCTGAAGCATCATTATTTATCCCTAGCACCTTGATTTCCTTCCATAATCTAATCCTCTCCACTCGTACTTCCAAAACTCCCTTCCATATCCAACTTCCCATAGACTAATATTTTCCAGTAACTTGAAAGCGGACATGTGAAAAGTCGAATAATCGGCGTGTGTGCATGATAAGATGTATGAATGTAGAGGAAGCGAGGGAAGTGTATCAGGACAGACCACCAAACTGAACTGCGAATAGAGTTCCAGTTTTCAGACCACTCTGTTTCTGATTGGTTGGAAGATATTGCTTTTTGGCAATAAACCCGCCAGTGTACGCTATTGTACAAGAAGTTGATAAAATAAAATAAAGTCAGTGAATAATACAAAATGAAAGCTCTGTTTATTCATCGCAAGATAATACCCGAAATAGCCTAAATAATAACCTGTGAATCTTTCTAAGTGCAATCAATAATAGGAAGCCTTAGTGACAATCTTGATTGGATTTAGAAGGTTCTCTAATCGAACGAACAGACTAACCATTTACTCCAAGGGGGTAGGAAATTATTACTACTCTCCCACTCTAATTTATTGTGGTAATGATTAATACATTATTATTAAATAAGACTATACAAACACGCTTCTGGTCAATATCTTCTAAAAAGTGTGAGAAGATAATTGCTCTAGAACTGAATTCTACGGAGAAACTACTACGATGATTATAATATGAAGGAACAATCCTCTTTATTTCATTGAGTTTATTTCGGGGTATGACCATTGTGCATATTGTATCCAAGACCACTCTCACTGAATTCACGATTGTCTGTTGTTCACATTTTGATAATAAATTAATTATTCGTCATGCGCATTGCGCAAGTATTTTTTCCATAATTAGTTTTATGTTGCAATATTCCGTAATTTATATCCCGGTCTGTTTCACTTAACGCGTAGCTTTATGACATTTGGGTATGATACTTAATTCTTAACACCATTGCGACAGTCAAGGCCGGTTTTTTGAAAATACGTTAGTGATGCATTTGATGATAATTTATTCAAGTAAGAACTCACGTCAAGGCGGTGGTAACGTATGAAGCCATGCACTTTTCAATTCAGGGGAAATTTAAAAAAAAAGGTCTAATCTATTATAGAAAATTTTGATAACACGAGTTTATCTTTGTTATTCTTTTAAAGCGTAAATGTAGACATGTTTTTAATTTTGTAAATAAATATTTAATGCACACACCTTATATTTTGTATTGAATCAGCGGTATTCGAATAGTTGCTATTTTTGACGTGATAACGTCTAATAAATCGATGAACGCCGGCTGCACACACGAAAAAGCATGACTCATTATCACGTTCTGCCTGAGCCGAGTGTGCAAGCGAGAGGGCGGAACAAGCGATAGAGAGGCACGATCGGCCTAAGCATTCGGTTTGTGACGCATCTATCTCTCTTCCACTCCACCGGCCGATGCGTCCGAGTAGAAGGGAGACAGCAGCAGCACACAAGCTTCAAAGTGAATGTGAAATTAACGAGTGCAAAAAAAAAAAATTAATAGAAAAAAATGTAATTTTCATTAAACTCCTGCTTTGTATTATACAAAATAATGATAATTCAGTAATAATAATTCAATTCAATTCATAAAAGTATGCTATTTTTCATCAATGTTTTCTAATGACGTTATCACGTAAAATTATCGTCCGTAAACCGACTTTACAGACAACCAAAAGTTTTTTATTCAACTTTTAATTAAAGCAATCCTTCCTATTTTCATTTTAATCTAC
>JAGVSP010003536.1:0-30221 GCA_022494985.1 Micrasema minimum | reverse complement strand
AAAATTAAAAAATTAAAAAAAAAAAAAAAGGGTTGCATTCCCCCTACTTCATATCCCATACTGCTCCCCCTTACCCGCCCCAAATTTTTCATGGGGGTTACCCCAAAGAGCATAAATGTGATCTTTTTCGCGAAGACAAAAAGATTTTTAGCTTAGCCAAATCTAAATTATGGAAAAAATATTTATTTATTTTTAAGTGTTTTCAAGAGCGACGAGACTTGCAGTCTTTTTCAAACTCCACACGAAATTAAAACCGGAGAAACAGCTATTACTTTGTTTACGAGATTTGAAGATTTTTTCATGATATCCTTTATCTGCACCTCGCGGTGCATAGGGGATCGAATATGATGCTCCAAGTGCAGTGTTTCTTGAGCACTCGTTATTTATAGAAGGCAAGATTACTGGATTATCCAGTCTTATACTTCAAAGCCAGTCCAAGGTATCATATATTATGAAATATTTATGCTTAAAAAATACATTTATTTTTTTTACGCGTTGATCAATCTTTTGCGCTTTATGTAGAAGCAGTCCAAAGTATAAAATATCAACATCATCATACCATATCCGGTCCCTATGTGGAGCATATGGAATCCACAAACTGCCTCCAGGCCAAGCGATCGGCCGCCAGCTCCCATGCACCCTCCATAGTCAAGTCCACGTCCCGCAGCTCTGACGCAAACCGTCGACGAATTGTCAACAGTGGACGACCAGGACGCCGAGAACCTGATGCCTTGTAAAATAGGCAAGCATGGTTAAGGCTCTAAAATTCTTCTAATAAAATATGGTCTAGTATTTTTCACGCAAATAAATACTATCATTACTAATCTACCGTATCCGCACATAATGGTGCATATGGCACTGCATTATAAGATACCTACATCAAGTGCAGTAAATATATTTATTTAAAACTTCATGTACAATTACATAGCAAAAGTACAAGGGCGGGCTTATTGCTTTTAAGCAATATCTTCCATCCAACCCTCAGTTATTTAGTGATGATTTTTATTGTACCGAGTATGGTGGAAAAGACCAGCTTTAAATTACGTAGCATTACTTACAAGATTAATATACTTACTAAAATATGACTGGGGAAATGGAAAAGGAGGAAGAAGGAAAGGGATAGGGAAGACGATGATTGAAATCTTGATCATTTGTTTCATGAAGGCAAGATACGCAAGATGCCCTACGCAAATAAATCAATAAGAAAAATTACTTTTTAATAAATACTTCATATTATTGACCCAGACAGGAACCAACTATCAGCCTGATACATGGTAGCACAAATACAGAAATGTATACATGGAGCAACAAAACTCGTAGTACAACCCGAAAACTGGGAATCTACGTCATATTTGGAGTCGAATGTGTAATTTGATTTTTGAATCTGAGCTAAAAAAAAGCTTCTTTTAAAGCTTTCATAAGTACCGTAGATTAAGTAAAATTGTACGAATTCTTGTTAAAATTAAGTTTTTGTTTTTTTTATGCGTAGTATTAATTTGAGTTAGTAGATTATATTTAATAATAATAAGTAAGAATTTTTGGAAATAAAAATTCAATTTCTTACTCAATTTCCTCGAAAACTCTGAGATAAATAAAATTTTAAAAATCTGTATTATTGACTCCTAATATTACGTAGATTCACTGGTTTCTCGATTGTACATCGAGTTTTGTTACACCATGTGTATAATAATATTATAAGAACAAACATAACATGTTTGCTTTTATTTTTTTATTTAATTTTTTTTATTCTTCTTTAATGAATACGTTAGTTTAGTTTAGTTAAGTTTATGTTATGTATCTACTCGAATATTAACTAGGTGCTACTGTGTTATTTCAAATACTATTTTTTTTTTTTTTTTATTTATTTATTTATAGGAAAAACAACAGTATCGATACATGAACGTAGTATACAAAAAAAAAAGCATGATTAACAATTATAGTTTTTTCACATGTATACAATTCAAAGTAGATAGAAAAAAGAAATATAAGAAATAAAAATAAAGAGTTATGAGGGAAGGATAGGATGATAGGGATAGGTAAAAGGAAAAGGAGATGACTGGGAATAGGAATAGGATTACCTTTTACAGTCTATAAGATTTCAAATAATTTTAATTTGAAATTGGGTAGTCTGATGTTAAAAATGTCAAGACAACTACTGTATTCATTGAATTTCGCACAACTACGATTTATACAAGAATTTTTTAAATAATGATTTGATGGTGCTAAATTATAAAAAAGATGACATTGTTTAGTGAGTCTAATTGGACAATGAAGAGGTATCTGCTCTAGAAGATAGGGGCTCTCAATTACATTATTTATAACTTTATACAAAAAACATAAATCAGATATGATAGATACTATGATAAAACAGTTGCCAGAAAGTAAGAAACAAGTAGTGAGCGGGATTCAAACCTATGGATAAAACTACAAATGACATATCTGTGACGTCTTGGAAAAGTATTTTCTTCTGCTGTAATATTTATGAAAACATCTGCGGGTCTCAAAGGGTTACCATAGTGTATGTACGGCTCCGTGTATTTACCCCTTTCCCCCGGCCGCTATCGCGAGTTGCTTGGAAATAAAATATATTTTTAGTTATATGGAAAAACATTAAAGTTTGAACGAGTATTGGTGTATTGGTGAGCGTGTGTGTATCTCCAGGGGCGTACTAACTGAAACTAATAAAAATAGTTTTTTTCGCTATGTACGTTTACATGGAAATCACAGTTTTTACTAGAATTTTTTTGAATACACCCTTATCTTTTCCTGAGTTTAGTTTTACAAAAATGTGCTTCTCACTTTTTTACATACAAAATTAACTATTTAAAAAAAAAAATTCAGATTATTGACTTCTACTACTACTTTTCCTTATCCACACCCAATCGGTACACAAGTGCAGTGTATCGAATGCATTGAGTTCACTTTTTAAATTTTACGTTAACATATATACGAGTATGTAATATATTTTTTAAGTATATTACGTATCAGTACATGTTAAAAATGTACTTATTCCAAGATCCAATACCTAATAAATTTTACGTCTTAATTCGGGATCTGATTTCATTTCCCATTAATAATTGTTTTTTTCTTTTTTGAGGTAATATTCTTATCTAACCTTTAGCTTGCGAAAGTAAAAATAAATATAATTTTCATTGAAAATATCCGTTGAAACGTAATATTAAAACCATTTTAACTATTTTCCCGTTTTTACATTTTAAAATTGGATCAATCTCTGCACGCGACGAACCGCCGATGGCAGCTTCGGCGATATTCGGTAATTTCCGCCGCCCTTCGCGAGCAGTGTTTACCAAGGATTTCTCGGTTGTCCGGGTCAGGCATAAAATGGTTTTGATCGTCCATGGCGCTCAGAATGGCGCTCGCCTGGCAACCATAAAACATAATACATAATAATATTATTCTTTTATTCATTTTTTACGCCGTTTCATAACCGTTATTTACGACGCTTTTTAACGGCCACCCCTTTGCGCGCATTCTAAATTTCAAATTTCATAAAAGATTCGCGTCGGTGGGTCATTTTGAACGGAAATTTTCTTCTCAAAGTAGCTTGTTACTACAAATTTTATTTACTTAAGCCGTTTTCATTTGATTTTTTTTAAACTCCGCCAATGGATTTTTAAATTATTGTATTTTCTGAAATGTTTGTATATTTTTTTTTATAGGGGTGCTTACCGCCTCGTAGCGTAGGGGTAGCGCATTTGGCTACCGTGCATGAGGTCGCGGGTTCGATTCCCGTAGGAGATATCAACATGAAATATTTATGTGAAATAAATATTTCATGTGTGATATCTTGGACTGGTTCTGAAGCGTAAGACTGATCATCTTACCTTCATGTATTAAAATGATCAAGATACACTGCACTTGGTGTTCCGATGCAGTGCCCTATGCACCATTAGGTGCGGATAAGGGAAAGTAGTAGTAGTAGTACCGCTTTGGCCTTTAAAAGCCTCTATCTTTAACAGATTGATAATTAATAAATAAGGATAACAAAATAAATAAGAATAATTAATAAATAAGAATAAAGAGAATAACATCACAAACACCCAGGTTTGATAAAACCGAGTTTTTTATTTTTTGTGTTCTCACAGGGAATCGAAACCAGGAACCTACGTTTTGTGAGTATAGCGTTTAAGCCATTACGCTACGGTGGTCGCGCCGCGATATATCGTAAGAAAGCAAAAAAATAATATATCTTTTTAAACACCCAAACGGCACTGTTGCTCGATCACAGATCACTATCGACGCGGTAATAAGCGACGTGATAACGATTTCTTACCATGGATGTTTAACGTTTTCGCGATCACAATGGAACACGCGTTAAAAGTTATCGATCGGGATTATTAAACGAGCGCATCAAGTCGCGAGCCATTTCCCGAGATATATCTCTCTTCGCACATATCTTCTTTCAATCTTTCTCGAGTGCCGTATTTCATTTAGCCGGCGTTCGGCAAGCCAAATATTGAGAAAAGCAGTCGACATAATAAACAAACCGACACGCGCGTTGACTTTCTTGATTTGACGTTGGACGTTTGGCCGCGATATTTATTATCATCTATGGTGCTCGGCCACGCGAACGTGGTATGAACGTATTTTCATTGTGATAGGTCAAATGGTTAGCGTTAGCACGTGTTTATCCCGTTTTTAACTACATCGATAGTTATCTGTGATTGAGCTCCTGGTCCAATTACTTCTTACATTAGTATTTGATGTGTCCACGTTTAGTATCAAACCCGGAACCTGTGTCAAAAGTTCTACGTATTAAACTTACAAATTAATGTAGGATGTAAGACTGTAGGTACATTCCAAAAACGTTACAAAAAATAAGCTTGAGAAAAACATCTCTTTTATTTTTTCCATCTCACTGGGAATTGAGCCCGTCATGACAACGTTACCAAGAAGGCCGGTATTCATGTTCTGAAAATTTATTTTTTTGACATACAGGAATATAACTGTTAACACAAAGTTATATTAAAAATTACTAATTGAGTTACGAATAAGAAATAAACTAAATTACTAATAAGAAATTACTAATTCAATATTACATACATACATTTTTGATTCAATGCATCCAAATATCGAGATCACTTTTAATAGAGACGTTCATCAGCACAACACCCGTTCACGCAACAAAATACATTTAGAACCTGCAAATACAACCAAATTCGGTACAAGATCCCTAAAATACATAGCATTTTCCGAATTTAATTTGTTACCTGACATGTTTAAGATCCCTGTATCTGACTATCGAAACAGGACCTCTGATTTGAAAAAAATATTATTTCAATAAGTATTTTGAATGATACCTTTTCTACTTGCGTCGATATAATATTTGGTTTGCTGTTATAATTCACTTTATTGTTTCTTAAGGTTTTATGTTTTCGTTGGATTGGTTCTGTTTTTTGTTTATTTTATGATCTAAGTGATGTCAGTGCGTATTAGAATAAAATGATTTTTTTTTTTTTTATTTGTCCCTAAATGAGTTTGTTGTAAAAACTCCTAGGGAGCATTAGATTGAAAAAGAAAGATAATTCTTGTTTTTTTTCCCTATGTTTATGTTATTTTTATAAATAAAAAATAAAAAATATATAAAAAAAATATTACGGATTGATAGTGTCTTCAAGATTATATTACAGATTTTTCAACACCCGCAAGGTTTTGAATAAATTATCACTTATACCTGCTTCAAAATACAGTAGGTACCTAATTGATTTTTGAAAAAAGTGTATATGAATTCTTAAAAAAAAACTGAAAATCGTCTTTCTGTATTTTTTCGTCAATTTTCACGATAGCCAAAAAGGAGCTAGTAAAATAAAAAAAAAAAGTCATTAATGGGCACATCAAATTCTAAGAAATTAGCACGCCGTTTTCCATTTTATAAATATTTTTCATTAAAAAAAAATACATTTTCGATCACATTTAGTGAGCGCCGCCAATTGGGTCCCATGTTATAAGTATACGGGAAAATACTATTATTTTCTAGCATTGTTACACCTTTTATGTATATTATATTGCAAATGTATCAGAAATAATGCCTTGATCGCAGTTATGTGAAAAACCACATTGAAATAAATATATTTATTATATTGTCTTCGTCAGGATTCGAACCCTAACATGCTTATGGCCCAACACGTTTATCACTACACTACGAAGCGGGCGAATCACTTTTATCCATTTAGTATCAATAAATGTACGCGTATGTTGTCTGAATCCATTGAAAATAAAATGTTTTCAGCCCGATACAAAACACACTATGAAACGATGAAAATAATCTATGTTTCATACCCCGACAACTAGCGACAGAACATAACCTTTTTCCGGTTGGCCTAGTAACAGCTTATTAAGTAGGTTTTTTTTACTAAAACTGTCAATTTAGTGCAAAAAAACATCAAATTATATTAAAAAACACGATTATAAGGAATGAAAGGAATGAAAGAAAAACAAAGTATAATTACAACATTTTGGGTCGTGTTCAAATACTTGCACACAAATCTGGATTTTCTCCCAAGACGGGAGTAGGTATATATTTTTATTTATATCCCTACAGAGATGAGGTAGAATTTTTTCAAATTCAGGAATATGGATATTCGAGCGTTTACAGGGCTTATGACCTGTCATTGGCTGGGTTAAGTGGCCACTTTATGTAGGTACTACAACATTCCCCATTCCAAATATTAGCGAATTTCCACACCAGGTAATATTTTTGATTTTGTATTTATGCTACGAATCAAGAATCATCCACCAGCGAGTTGAACGCGCCATCTATGCATTGATATTGAATGACAGGTCATAAGCCCTGTAAACGCTCGAATATCCATATTCCTAAATTTGATAAAATTCTACCTCATCTCTGTAGGGATATAAATAAAAGTATAGTTAATTAATTTTTAAAATAAGGAAAAAAGAATTACCTGAAATTCTCAAATGGGACAACACGTGAACCGGTACAGATAAAAAAATCATTGTTGTATAGGTACTTTGTAGGCTGTTTTACGCTAGTATTTGTCACTTGGGGGTTGAGGCGGGGTGGTTTTTCTTTACGGGGTGGCTCTTTTTTCGTGTAGGTCTGCGCGGAAAAAAACCGCTATATCTATACCCACTTGTGTAGATATTTTTTTTATAGATTTTCAGCGCTGTGGAAAGGGCGGCGCGTGTTGGCAAGTGGGGGTAGGAAGGGAAGGAAAAAATTGTGAAGCTATGTACAATTTTTTTATTCGATTACTTGACGGCGGGGGTGAGAGGTGCCGATTGGGTTGCCCCTTTTAAAATGTACGTAGCTCGCGAACGGGGCAATTAAAAAAATTACCTACGTGGAGAATTCATCCCTAAAACTTTACAGGATACCGTGATTAAAATTAGACCACTTCGCCGCAAAATTTGAATGAAAAATTGTGTTTTATTTGTTCTACTAATAATAAAAACCTTAAATTTTTTAACGATTTTTTTAATAAACTGTTTTGAGTCACGTTTAAATGTTTTTTTTTGTTGTTTTAATTTGCATTTATTTTTATAAAATCAAAAATATATCAGTGAAAGTGGCTTTTACTGATGTGTGCTGTGGGTAATTATGTGGGTAATTAAAGTGTCATTTTTCTTCTTCTAGGTGATTTAGAAATTAGATATGAATCTGAAATTTTTGGAATGAGTTTATTTAGAATCTATAATAAATGAATTTTTGTAGTTTTATATTATGTAAATTTAAAAAGTGTAGAGGTGAATAACAACTGTCAATAAAAGTCTGAAAAAGTGTGATAAATAAGTAAGGAAATTCGCAAAAGAGGTGAGTAATAACAAATTAAAAGATATATTTTTCTGATGTGGATTTATTTTTTTTATTTAAAAGGGACATCTATTTCTTTAAAAATATAATAAGAATTATCATTATTGCTAGTCAACTACTATCTAAAATCAATAATAATAGTTTAATCATAATAATAACTGGATTCTTTACTAACCGCCATTTTCATGAAAAATCATCTTAAGTTTATACAAATATAAGGTAGTTTTACTCAAGTTCAATTTCAGTAAAAAAAAAACTGCATTTTTGATGTTATTTAATAAAAAAAAAAAATAAATAACATTACATAGAAAAAAATAAAGAATTTTCTATTTTTTAAATCCAATGCTCCGTAGGAGTTTTTACAATAAACTTATTTAGGGACAGCTAAAAAACACATATTCATTTTATTCTAATACGCACTGACATCGCTTAGATCACAAAATAAACACAATATATACAAAAAAAAACAGAAACAATCCATTGAAAACATAAAACCTAAAGAAACAATAAAGTGAATTATTACAGTAACAGCAAAACCATATATTATATCATAATTTACAAAACTATTTTCGACCAAGGAAAAATATGGCATCTCTTGTATGTAATAAAGAGGCTAAGAAGCTTAATGACAATGCGGAAGTTCCGGGTTCGGTTCCTTAAGAGTTAACATAAATTTATCGTTATTTTTCTCAAGCCTGGGTGTTGCTGTCGTTCTTTTCTGTTATTTAGCCACCAGTAGCTCAATCACAAATAACTATCGACGTGCTTAAAAACGTGCTAAGCATTTGACCGATCACGATAAACATACGTTCATATCACGGTTGCGTTGCCAAGCAGCATTGATGAGATGCATACTTTGACAAATGTTTCGTTTTTATGATTTAAATCAAATAAATGGCATAATAAATTGTGCACAAACAATTAAAACTATGTAAAAGTAAATTATTTTACTTTACTTACAGTTTTAACGTATTTTCCATATTTAAAGCGGTAATTAATAATACCGATCGATAACTTTTAACGCATGTTCCATTGTGATCGCGAAAACGTTAAACATCCATGGTAAGAAATCGTTATCACGTCGCTTATTACCACGTCGATATTCATCTGTGATTGAGCCACTGGCCTAGACTGAGATTATTAGCTAAATATTTATTGATCAGATTATCTTGATCAGATTGTAACTATCGACATTTTAACAGAGGCGTTTACAGGGCTGACGACCAGTCGTTGGATGGGTTAAGTGGTCACTCGCTGTATTACAACATTTCCCAGTGTACGAGTATTTTAAATGTTCAATTAAAATAAGCTTTTGTGTATTTAAATGGTTACGTATTTCTTATTTCCTTGTTAAATTTTCATCTGTTTTTTCAAAGTAAACGCCATTTATTTGATGGCTTACTTAATCATTTTTATAAATAGGTACTTACGAATTCAAATTTTTAAAATGATGTTATAACCGCGTATTTCATTATTATGTTTTTGGTTTCCATTACCTTTATGTTTTTAATTACAATTTTTATTATATTTTTCATTGCCTGTATCCAAGGGTTGAACAATAATTGTTTTCAGATATTAAGGCAACCTTGAGTTCAAAACATCTGATATCATCCTACGCTAAATTTTCCCCACGCCCACGCGTCAAATAAATAAACCTATGTAAATTATCGATTAATTTCATCCATATTGGATTTTTTAATATTTAAGGATAATATTTTTTTAATAAAAAGAAACATTTCAGTTCTTATGATATACTCAAATAGTCGGAAATAACTGTGCCAGAAAGCAGATAACAATATGTGCAGGAGCGGGATTCGAACCTACAGATTTGTAGATTTACTACCAGACCACAACTCGGTTAAATTTTCAATAAAATAATATAAAATTGGAAACAACTTTTTAACTTGTAGACAAATACTGGGTTATACCTATGACGGGCTTGAATCAATCATTTTTGACATCTCAACAGAGGAAGAGAAGCTCAGGAAAACGAATTTGGAAAATAAAGGATTTAACACAACCGGTGACAGGTAATAAGCCCTGTAAACGCCTAGATAATCCATATTCGATTCCAAAGCATCTTCGTCTGTTGAAATGTTCACAATTTTCATTTGTATTACGTTTTTAAGTATTTATTCTTCTGTCAATTTGTCGACAGTTTAAGTCTTAACTATGGGACGTGGGCCTGACCTGGATTTCACAAACTGCCTCGAATTCATTTGGTGCCAGTTCGCGTGATTTTTCCCAAACAAGGTGCGCGTCCCGTAGCTGTATATATAAATTGTACTTAATTGAAATAATTGCCATGTACATGAAATATTACTAAACTAATTCCAGTTACATTTTGTGAATAAAGGATCTGAAACCAACTAATGCAACGATACATTGAATTTATTTATATGTGGGTGAATTACTGGATACCAATTCGTCTTGCAGCCACAAAGCGCATGGACGATTCGAATTATAACTTTGAAATCTTTCACTAATAACCAATACATATACATTTTTGAGCTTAGAAAAATATCTCATCCCTAAGCCTGATGCGCAATACCCAAGCTTTTCAGTAAACCTAAAAATACGGGAAAATACCCAAAATTTTCTTACAAAACATACCACTGAGCGAAAAAAATGTATCATACATGTGACCGTTTTTCTTCGTCGTATTGACGAGCCGGACATTTTTACGCGGTGGGTTTTAGAATCAGCTGCTTTCGTAAAAAATGTATCGGTGCGATTAGTTTAGTTTACAACACAGCCGCGACACTTCTTGAAAAAGTGCACACTGTAAGACGGCTGAAAATATGAGCAGCGGTTTTTGATTGGACATATTAGCGAATGTTCGTGATTTATAGACGCTTTTTTTTAAAACATTATTTGTACCAGACTTTTTTTAGGGAAGCGGTGTTGGTTTATATCCTTATAAAATTGGGTGGGGGTGGACGTCTGGTTGTCATGGCAATGGCAAGGTCGTCTGAAGCGTCGCGACGATATAGTCCGTCTCTCTCCCGCTAAAAAGGTTTCGTATTTTTTTATTCAGTCACTCGTAGACGGCGTCTAGGCCACTGTTTTTAAGGGCGAACTTAAACATCTGTTAGAGCCCTTGATTCTATGCCCAATCGAATAAAAAGTCCACCCTGATACCTTGTTATATTTGACTAAATGAGGTTGTAATTGTACTCATTGGATATTTGAACTTACTCACATATTGTTTCCTTGTATTATTTAAACTCAAAGCGACGTTGGAAATCTAAAATTACATAGAAGTTAAAAAATGTAATTTAATTGCTACCCTTTCCAGGTGTTCGTCGATTCCGCGAAATTTGATTCCTATTTTCAAGCACATGCTGCTTAGGCTTTATTCGATACGGTATTTACAAATTGAAATATGTGCAAATATCGTTAGAATGTATTGATTTCTTTTAAATATAAAAAAAAAAAAAAGTGGAAATAAACTATCTGTGTAAGAATTAAAATGATAAAGTACAAAAAATCAACAAAATAAATACATTTAACATAATAACAATTATGGTTATATATATAAAAGATACCTTGTTATTTAATTTAAGGTATTTTAATCAATAGAAGTAAAATAGCCAATACCTACTACTACTACTACTACTTTCCCTTATCCGCACCCAATGCACTGCATCGGTACACCAAGTGCAGTGTATCTTGATCTTTTTATTACATGAAGGTAGGATGATCATTCTAACGCTTCAGTACCAGTCCAAGGTATCACACATTCCTTTAAAACTTTAAAAATAGCCACGCGATCGAAACGTAAATAAGTCTTTCAGTTTTGTAAAAAAAAAAGTCTTATTTTATAATACACTAGCTGATACCCGTCGCGTTGCTGCCGCAGAAGAAACAGGTAATTCTAGAAATATCGATTGAAATTTGAAAGATTTATCTCGTTTCTTTGGGAATTGGTAATAGAAGGAATGCTTTGTATTTTTCTTTCTGATGATAAATGCATTTATGAAAATTGAATAACTCGTATAATGTGTATACTCGTATGTATAAAGGTATAGTGTAAATGTTATTTATTTTATTTTGGTGACTTTATTTTCAAGTGCTTCATGGTAGGTATTTATAATATATTTTTTGTTTATCCGTCTTTGGCATAAACAATTAAATTTCTTGGCTGTCCGACTCGTAAATTTAATATGAGGATTTCAATTACCCTTGAAAAAAGACACCCAGGGACATTTTTTTTTTTTTAAATGTGTGTGGCAGGTCCGACGCATGAATGGAATTTACTCTTAGATGAAAAAAAGGTGCGTCCGTCAAGTTGGATTTCAAATATAAACTCTATATTCGAAAACACGTCACCCAAAACCCTTTAAATACCAATCTTTATTTTTTATGAAAAAGATATCTTGGATTTAAAAATAAACGCTAATTCAAAATAGGAATCGTCTAAAAACGATACCGCCATCATTTTAAAAAAATCTATAAACTTTAATAAATCAGTACCGAATACGCCCTTCAAACCTTCATTTTATGAAAAAAATGACTTCCATCTTGAATTTCCATCTTAATTCGAAATCAGAACGCCCATTAAAACGATACCCATCTTCCGCTCCCATCTTGGATATCAAAATAAACTTTAAATTTGAAATCAGGACGCCCATACGCCCTAAAAAACGATACTCATCTTGATTTTATGAAAAAAAGGTGCCTCCCATCTTGGATTTCAAAATAACCTCTAAATTCGAAATCAGAGCCCCAAGAACCATTAAAACTCCCGTCTTCACTTTGTGAAAAAAAGAGACAACTTGGAATAAAAAATAAATGCTAGATTCGAAATCAGGGCCAAAACCATTAAAACGATACCCGAAAAAAAGGGGACACCGCTCTTGACGCAAGATTCTGGCCCCCACGAATTTGTCAAAAAAAAGTGGCGTCCGGATTTAAAAATAAAAGCTAAATTCGAAATCGCCGAGAACGATACCCAACTTTATTTTATGAAAAAAACGTTGCCCGCCATTTGGATTTAAAATAGGCAAGATACCCTACTTTATTTTACGGCCTTTTTGGAATTTAAAAAATCCATATGCCTTCTAACAGGAAGTTATGAGAATAATTATTAAATTTTAAAAAAATTAAAGCTCGTTATTTTTCGCTGTGGAATTTTTTTATCCCCTGTTTCTGACAATCTGGCGATCCTGGGTGGGAAGCGTTTGAATATACAATTCAAGTTTCAGAATAAGGTTGTAGTTTCAAGGCTGCTGTAAATTAAAATTCTCAAGGCTAAGCGAGCTAGCACTTGACGACTAACTCCCCAGGAAACGAGCTCTTGAAAGGGTGGGAGATAGTTTTTTTAGGGGATTTCGCAAACTGAAATTTACCGTAGGTACAATGTTAATATAATGTTTTAACATACATATCATGTTATTCCGTGATAATGTGAGTTCTTTTTCATGTAAGCAAAAATATAGATATTTACTGCTTCATTATTATTACTGTTTTTTTAATGCTTATAAATTAATTAATTCAAAATTAATTCAAAATTGACTCACTTTTTTCCAACAAATTCAAAGACACGTTAATATAATAAATCGTTTTTCTGATGCTATTGCTGGAGACGCTATGTCCCTTTGGCATCTTTAAATATTTCATTCTTGTCCTTTTAAAAAAAATATTTTATGCTCTTAAATTTTTGTAATTAGGTACTTTATCTACTTAAGCATGATGTGAACAGTTTTAAATGACAATTAGTCTACCTATCTCCTACAATATTTTTTGTACTATATTTTATATCCAATTGCCTTTTATTGCTCCGTAATAAAATATAATAAAAAATACATGCAATTCTTGGACAATAGAAAACAAATACCTACGATTTTCTAAAATAAACAGCAGGGTGAGCACGTTAGCACAAACTTAATAAATGATTCGAATGACTAATTTCTGTAGCGGAAAATGTCTAGGCAATTCTCGTCCCTTAAATTACCCTCAGTAACAGGGGATGGGATGGTTGACAGGGGGATGGGGGTGGAAAGAAAACAGAAAGAATAATTGTTTTTCCACAAAATTACTAAGTACCTGTAAGGAGATATACTCTGCTTAGTAACAAGAAGCTGGGAAGAATGGTTTTATGCTACTTGCTCATCCCTTCTCGTATGAATTGTAAATATAGAAATATAGAAGTGAATTTTTTCATTACATATCTCTAATTTCTACAAAAACTATAGGGAGTGTTAGAAGTCATTGTTGCAATAGGCATTCGTTAATTTCACGCTAAAAGGTAATTATATATGGTAGGTACCCTTATGTATGGTAGTAAAGCGTGGTGTTGGAAAAAGAAGGATGAAAGTGGACTAAATGCTGTTGAAATGCGATCTCTCAGGCGAATGTGTGGTAAGACCATGTATGATAGTTGTACAAATGTCGAAATTAGAGCAGAGTGCAAGTCTGAGATAAGCATTATCGACAAAATTAAGAAAGGGCTTTTACAATGGTTTGGCCACGTGGAGCGGCGAATGAGTGATGAAAGAACGGCTAAAAGAAGTTTAAATGCAAGTGTGCCTGGATGTAGAAGCCGAGGAAGGATGAGAGCGGTAATTACCGCTAGGAACTTAGGTTAAACAGTATCTTTAATTGTAAGGCGTCTTTGGGGTGATTTTTCATTGAATTGAATTCAATATTATATAAATAGTCAATTAACATCGAAATTTTGGTAATATCCTGAAAACGGGTAAATAAATGCTGTCAACTAAATAATCAAATGTCAAACAAAAAAAATGCTTTAACAATATTCTCAATAGATGTCACTATAGAGAAAGAATATTAAAAATATTCAAAATCTGTCGAAAAAACAACTCGCAAGTGGATTATTCTGTACATCTTAGATGTATACAAGTTTCAAAAATTTGTCATACATGGTTGTCAGATGACAGGCGGAATGGGGATGTTGTAATTACGTCAAGTGGCCACTTAACCCAGCCAATGACAGGTCATAAGCCCTGTAAACGCCTAGATAACCCACACTCGTTTCCAGAGCTTCTCTGTCTCTGTTGAGATATCAATAATAACTAAATAATCGTTTCAATACCCAAAATAAGAGATAAATAAATCCAACCTGTTTTGTTGGTCAGTTTTTTACGTTGCAACGTTTGTCTGTTATATTATGGACTATGTTATGAAGACCAGAAGTTTGGTTTAGCCATTTGGCATTCCATCGACATCTCGACCAGCGGGCAAAAAGTGGATGGCGAAGAATGCAGTTTCGGGCGCAACTTTGGAAAAATGCAGTTGTGCGACTGGTGCATTTGATGCACCGGCGTTTCGGAATGCAATACTGATCTCGCTTTCAATGTCACAAGGTGATTTTTTGACTTATCGTAATAATCATTGCAGTTTGTACAGAAATGAATGCAGATGCACATATCATAAACAAAAATGCTTGTGTTGACAAAACATAACTAACTAACTAACCATTACGGCATTTCCCCGAAGGGGTAGGCAGAGAGGATAGAACGCCATACCACTCTGTCCTGACATACTACCTTTTCCTTTGCTTCCTATATCATTCATTCATACGCCGATTATTCCGACTTTTCACATGTTCACTTTCAAGTACTTGTCGTACTTGGTCATGCCACGTCTTTTTCGGCCTTCCTCGGCTTCTACATCCAGACACACTTGCATTTAAACTTTTTTTAGTCGTTCTTTCATCACTCATTCGTTCCACATGACCAAACCATCTTAAAAGCCCTTTCTTAATTTTGTCGATAATACATACCCCTACTACTACTTTCCCTTATCCGCACCCAATGGCGCATAGGGCACTGCATTGTTACACCAAGTGTAGTGTATATTTATTATTTTATTACATGAAAGTAAAATGATCAGTCTTCCGCCTCAGTACCAGTCTAAGGTATCACACATGAAATATTAACATATTATATAATATTAACATATTAACATATAAATAAATATTTCATGTTGACCCCCTACGGGAATCGAACCCGCAACCTCATGCGCGGTAGCTTAATGCGCTACCACTATGCTACGGGGCGGACTTTCCCTAGTCTATACCTAATGGTGCATAGGGCACTGCATTGGTACAACATGTTCGGTTTATCTTGTTGCTCATTTTTCACAAAGTTCAGCCTTACTCTTCAGCGCCAATCCAAAGCATCACATAATTTTTATTTGAAAAAAGTATTTCATATTGATTCCGTCAGGAATCGAACACGCGACCCATGCATAGTCCAATGCATTACCGCTGTAGGACGAGGCGGACAAACAAAGTTTTACAAGCATTTGGTTTTCAACAGACAACGGATGGACTTTAAAAGTGAGTCAGCGATTACCAAAGTTTTATTAAATCAATTAATTCCTTAACTCAGTTGCTTAAGGAATTCGAATCAGAAACGCGATTTTGTGCAATTAAATTTCGAACAACTTCGGTTTTTTTTTTAACTAACTAACTAACCGTCACGCCATTTCCCCGTAGGGGTAGGCAGAGAGGATAGAACGCCATACTTTTCTGTCCTGACAGACTTCCTTTGCTTCCTCTACATTCATACACCTTCTCATGCACATACGCCAATTATTCCGACTTTTCACATGACCACTTTCAAGTACTTGACGTACTTGGTCATGCCATGTCTTTCTCGGCCTTCCGCGGCTTCTACGTCCAGGCACACTTGCATTTGCACTTTTTTTATCCGTTCTTTCATCATCCTAAAAGCCCTTTCTTAATTTTGTCGATAATGCTTATCTCAGCCTTGCACTCTGCTCTAATTTCGACATTTGTACACCTATCATACATAGTCTTACCACACAGGATGGCATTTCAACAGCATTCAGTCTACTTTTATCCTTCTTTTTCCAACACCACGCTTCACTACCATACATAAGGGTTGGTACCAGAACACCGTTGTGTACTGCCAATTTTGCTTCTTTCGATAAGTTTTTTAAAAATTGTATTTAATCGGTTTTCAAAAACCTACCTATCCGTTATTTTATTACGTACTTTTCAATTGTAAAATTAATATTTCATAATGATCTCGTCGGGAATCGAAGCTGTTTTTAACTATACTACTACACGATATCATTTTTCCCATATTTACATGATTGAATCTTGAACACTTCATAGTCTGGAATGAACCCAAAACCTTGTACATGTAAAACCATCTACCAGCAACTACACCACGATGCTCACTTTCCTCTTAATTAACAGGATTCTATTTGCACTGGAGTGTTTCCTTTATTCCAATTAGTGCACTATTAAAACAGTGTCAGCAAGTGATAAAGTGCCCTTAATTTTAACCCTTTACCGCCCCTTCTTGATATACACTCACCCCGTGAGACCACGCTGCGCTGGAAGGGTATAGTGAAACGTGTAACTCATCCCCTCAAAGGGTTAAGTTTTCAAGACATGGGTTAAAATCTTGTAGCACATATAACTTTTTAGCTTTTTATGAGATAGCTGCACTTTTTGACTTGTACTACTACTTTCCCTTTTCCGTACCCAATGGCTCATAGGTCTCTGCATTGCATTGGTACGCAGTGCAGTGAATCTTGATCATATTTATTTATTTATTTTATTTTTTTTACGCCCATAGGGCTTTTACATAGACATTTTTAAATGATTACACAGTAGGTAGCTATTCATTACCGCCAGAGATGGCATCCAGACATTGTTCCCTAAAATGCACTAAATTTTGTGTTGATAACACCAATATTGTTAGTATACTTGTTAGCCAGTGCGTGCAATCTTCGTATCGGTGAGTTAGCACTGTTATTGGTCGATGATTGGCTACAGTAAAATAGTGCATTACTACGGGTAGCTCGACCAGGCACTCAAACAATAAAAAAAAATCAAACATAGATTTTAATACTTTGAACAGAAAGAGCACATCATTTAATATTCTTCTATTTTCTAATGATTGTATATTATTTTAAAAAAAAAGTTAATTTTATGTTTACAATGGGAATATTTCATTTAAAATTAATAAAGCGCAAAAATTTATGTTGGACTCTTTCAATGTTCTTTACTTGAACCCTGTAATAAGGAGAACAAATAACCGAGTTATATTCAAGCTAACTTCTTACTAAAGCAATATGCAAAATTTTCGTAGTTTTCATGGATTCGAAATTTTTTATTGTCCTCAGTAAAAATATTTGTTACATGAAGAC
Source organism: Micrasema minimum (assembly GCA_022494985.1). Taxonomy (NCBI): domain Eukaryota; kingdom Metazoa; phylum Arthropoda; class Insecta; order Trichoptera; family Brachycentridae; genus Micrasema; species Micrasema minimum. The sequence goes on along the minus strand of JAGVSP010003536.1, from coordinate 12,274 downwards.
TAGACAGTCAGACTTACGCTTCAGCGCCAGCCCAAAATATCACATATGAAATATTTTTATGTGAAAATCATATTGAGGTCAATATTTTATATTATGAGAATGAACCCGCAACTTCATGCATGACTGCTTTATGCGCTATCCACTACACGACTACACTACAAAGTATACAACTTCATTTGTCTGCTTTATCATAATGTTATAAAGCTCCTCAATTGTAATTTAAAAAAATAAAATAATCGTTTTTCAACTTTATTTATTTGATTTGTCATAATCGTGTTTTTCATAATCTAATTTATCGTAATCAACTTCTTCACAATCAATTATTCGCTTGATTTATAATAATTTCCTTTTTCACAATCTATTGTTTGTTTGGACATTAAAAGAAGGGTTAGAGCCGGAAACAGAGTTAATGGTGCCTTAAAATCGAAAAAGTGGCAAATAAGAACTTATCGAAAGAAGCGAAATTGGCAGTACACAACGGAGTTCTGGTACCAACCCTTATGTATGGTAGTGAAGCGTGGTGTTGGAAAAAGAAGGATGAAAGTAGACGAAATGCGATCTCTCAGGCAACTGTGTGGTAAGACTATGGATAATAGGTGTACAAATGTCGAAATTAGAGCAGAGTGCAAGGCTAAAATAAGCATTATCGACAAAATTAAGAAAGGGCTTTTACAATGGTTTGGTCATGTGGAGCGAATGAGTTATGAAAGAACGGCTAAAAGAAGTTTAAATGCAAGTGTGCCTTGATGTAGAAGCTGCGGAAGGCCGATAAAGACATGGCATACCCAAGTACGACAAGTACTTGAAATTGGTCATGTGAAAAGTCGGAATAATCGGCGTATGTGCATGAGAATATGTATGAATGTAGAGGAAGCAAATGAAGTCTGTCAGTACAGAGTGGTATGGCGTTCTATCGTCTCTGCCTACCCTACGGGGAAATGGCGTGTCGGTTAGTTAGTTAGTTAGTTATTGTTTGTTTGATTTATCATAGTCAACTTTATTTGTTTGATTTCATCACAATGAGAAAACGCTTTCCGATTGTAATTTTAAAAAGTAAAAGAATCGTTTTATATTGCTAGCGTCAGTGTAACTAAACCTGCGCCTATGTGACTGTGTGTGTGGGTGGGTAGTCTCGCTGTATTTTTACAAATTGGGTAAACGTCAAACCTAAACAATGGGGGAAATGTGGCACAAATGATCGCGGGGTGTGTCGGCCACGAACCTGGGTACTCGTGTATAATAATGTGCGGTCCATTTAATCCCGGAACCCGACCGAGTGGAGGGGGCAACGTACAACGTACACACTTGATGAAGAGAAAGTTGGGGTAAGGGGTGGTAAACTATTTTTAAAGGTTTTTTTTTTTTTATCTCAACTCAGACAAAACTCCTCAGCTGTTTCATTCTACACAAGTTATTATTTCAATAATAATAATAATAATATAATATATGGACAATTTATAAAGCGCTGTTTTTGCGAAAAATCGCCTCAAGAGCGCTGTACAGAAAGAGGCTAGATCTTAACTCGTCCTGCAGCTACCAAGCGCATAGACGGTTGGAGAATTCTAGCCCCTGATAGATATATCTAGGCGATTACAGGCCTAATAATCTGTCATTGACCGGATAGACCTGCGAATGAGCCCGCCAATTATAATGAAGCAAAAAACTAGGTCGCTAATTCCCTAGAATTTGGTGTGCTTTTAATCCCTTATTATTTATTTTGTTACTACCTTTAGTTATCCTGAAAAATGAAAAATCAAAGTGATCTTAAAAATATTATTGGTATCCCAACAGAGACAGAGAAACTCTGGAAACGAATGTGGATTATCTAGGCGTTTACAGGGCTTATACTTGTCATTGGCTAGGTTAAGTGGCCACTCGATGTATTATAACATTCCCCATTCCGCCATCATCTGATTACCATATATATGACGAATTTCAGAAGATATATTAGTATGAATTATCACAGAACGTTTCACTTTTAACGACATATTTCTCACCGGTGACATCTGTTGAGAAAATTACCAAGCAATCGACTATCAACTTTTTTGGTGTAGGTAAGGTTCATCCGAATCTAATTACTTACTAGAAGACGCCTGAAGACTGAAGAGTTAAAAATATTTAAATTGAAAAAATCCTTATATCCTTCATATACTACCCATGTTTTCTCATCTCTGCAAGGCGTAGAAAAGGGATTTTTTTCTTCGATTGTTCGCTGCGAGATGTCCACTATCATTTGTCACCAAGTTACCGCCCGCCCCCGCCCACCCCAGCCTCCTCTTCGCCATTCACGGAGAGATAATACGTCTTTATTTAGCTGCCCAATAACTTAAGTGTTTTGGTACAGCTTCGTCCTGACGAAGAGACATTATTTTTTTTGGAACAGGTACTTAGGAAAATTACAATTGTATTGAATTATTGAACGGAAAACCTTAAATCAAAAGTTTTTATATTTGTACGCCTATACCTACTTACAACCTACCCTATCTTCTTTTAATCTGTCTTAATGTTCAATGTACCTTAGACTGGTGCTGAAGCATAAGACTGATCATCTTGCCTTCATGTAACAAATGATCAAAATTTCCATATGAAACATTGGTGCGAATGAGGAAAGTATTTCAAAATATTTTTATAATTTAAAAAATCATCATCATCATCATACCATATCAGCTCCCTATGTGGAGCATATGATTCCACAAACTGCCTCCAGGCCAAGCGATCGGCCGCAAGCTCCCGTGCATCCTCCCAAGTCAAGTCCACGTCCCGCAGCTCCGACGTAAACTGTCGGCGAATTGTCAACAATATTTAATTTTTTTTAAACACACAATATTAATTTCATTGAAACGGATTGTGGTCTTGTGGTAGAGTCGTGGACTACAGATTACTCGCAGAGCTTTAGGTTCGAATACTTTGTTTCCCGATCACCGTTAAGTTATCACGATCAAGTTATATCCGACTTCTTGAAGATTTGAAATTGAAGTGTCGGGGTAGGTACCTATATCATAAAAAACTCTTCTTTCTTCTACGGGGAAGTTGAAGCTTTTTTTAAACAGTGGAATGATGAATGAATCTGGAATGAGTATTTACAGGGCATACTTATGTATTTTTGTTTTTTTCTCTTTAAGGTGAGAAAAAAATTTCTTTAAAAAAAAAATTGTCTTTAGGATTCCGGTACATATTCGACGGTGGAAGGAAAAAGTTACCAAGCGACATAAATATGTTTAAAAGAAAATTATACCAAGTGACGTAATAATATTATCTTGTCGTTCGGTAATATTAGGTGAAAAATCATATCTCTTATGACTTATTCCTGGGAAAAATTGAAAAAATTCCAAGGACTGTATTTTATACATGGAGTAACAAAACTCGTTGTACAACCCGAAAACTGGTGAATCTACAACATATTTCAAGTCGAATGTGTAATATGACTTCTGAATCAGAGCTTAAAAAAACATATTTTTCTTCTCATAAAAGTTTTCAAAAGCTCTGATAAATAAATCAACTTACACACCACACCACCAAATCCCTACCACACCACACCAGACGCCACACAAACACATCACGCAAACACATTTTATTTTGAGCTTAATAGTATTTTCACTCTTTCTTGTTGTTATATATATTATATATTGTTGTATAAAATGTGAAATCTGTAATTGGCCTCATTATCAGCTCCTTATATTGTATATTTATATTATTTTTTTTCATGGCTGTTGATTTCCAATAAATAAATCAATAAAATTCGTGCTCCATTTTCTCGAAAACTACGGGTCAAATAAATTTAAAAAATCTACAAAATCGACTTCAAATATGATGTAGATTCAATGGTTTCCCGTTTGTACATCGAGTTCTGTTACACTGTGTGTTTTATATGAAGAAAAGTCCTGAATTAATCAAAATAATAAAATATAGGTAGTTATGTACATGCAAGTAAATAAATCAATTAATTAATTATCAATAATGCAAATAATTATACTTGTACTTGTAGTTTTTATTCAAATACTCATATAAAGGCTATCATGTCTCAAAGGGACAGCTTGTTTAACATGAAAAAACAGAAAAAATAACTGTGATAAGGGCCGCAGTAAAGGGGGCATCTGTTATTTAAATTACATGCAAAATGGGATGCGAAACGTCAGTTTAGTTCGCCAGGAGTCGAACCGGCGACATGTCAATCCAAATTGGACATCCTCTAGCAACCACTGAGCTACGAAACATCAGAACTCGTAAACCTGATACGTTTTCAAATAAAATTTAATTCTAAGGTGTACCTAATATGTATGAATTATATATAATAAGTATATAGATTTATATATTTAACTAACTAATTAACTTACCATCACGCCATTTCTCCGAAGGGATAGACAGAGAGGATAGAACGCCACACCACTCGGTCCTGGCATACTTCTCTTGCTTCTTGCACATTCATGCACGCACGCCGATTATTCCGACTTCTTACATGCCCACTTTCAAGCACTTGTCTAACTCGATCATGCCATGTCTTTCTCGGCCTTCCTCGACTTCTACATCCAGGCACAGTCGCATAATATATTTTTTTAGCCGTTCTTTCTTCATCCATTCGCTCTACATGACCGAACCAACGTAAAAGACCTTTATTAATTTTGTCGGTAATGCTTATCTTAGCCTTGTTCTCTGATTCATACAGATCGCATTTCAACTGCATTCAATCTACTTTCATCCTTATTTTTCCAACTCCATACTTCGCTTCCATACATATATATTTAATTTTTATTGATACCCATTTTTAGTCTATTTTTTTAAACTTCTATAATTTTTTTAGATAAGATTCTATTACCTACATTTTATCATGATACAATACTTTAATTTATAAAACAACATTTTGAGTAGTTAAACGGTAAACCTTTATGATTGTAAGTGCGATTCTTAGCCCGTATTATATCATCCTGACTAGGAAACGCTCTGAAGATGACCTCTTCGATTTGGTTATGACTTATAAATTTTTGCAAGCTACTTTTGTAGGTGTGTCCATTATTACTTGTAGATAAATACACTGGGATTTCACCTTTACGGGGATATGAATAAATAATAGGCGAAACGGGGAATGAATCACTTTTGTAGTTATTCATTATAAACTATTTTAAAGATAAACCTGTTTGTTTTGAACTACTTTTTTTTATTTTATTATTATAAAATCCCGACCCCGGTTTCGTAACAACATCGTGTCTCTTTGTCGGGGATATGTGTGTATAACATCATAGGAGGCCACTTAACCCAAGCAATAAACAGGTATTTGCCCTCGTAACGCCTAGATATTTCATATTTCTTGTCTACTGTTGAGATGTCAAATATGTATATACCATAAGTTTTTATTACATTTCTATAATTGGTAAACTTGCTTGATATAATAAATATGCAAATTTATAATAAAAGTAACTGTACATACTGTGTTATGTATCTTAGGGTTGTCTTTATATAGGCAAAAAAATAAATTAAAAATAATTTAATTTGAGGCGCCGTTCACCCTTTTTCATATCATGTTCTAAAAGGCGCAAAAAAATTAATAATACGAAAATTTTTTATTTTATTTTTAATTAGTAATATTTAAAGGTCGCTTCCATCAGATCTAATCATCTCCGGCGCTAAACCCGTTGAGGGTCCTGGCCGCCTCCAAGAAACGTCTCCACATCGCGTCTGTCTCCGGCCACTTTCTTTCAATTCCTAATAGCCCAGGGAATGCAAGTGTTCTTTTCCACGCAGTCCAACCACCTTATTTTAGGTCTCCCGGATACTCCTTCGACCCATTGGTTTTTATGAGATCAGGTGCCTCTTTAGGTGGGTCGGATGTCCTCCATCCTTTGTGGACATGGCCTGCCCAGCGGAGATCTTCCTATCTTTATATGTCTTCGGTGATGGGAGGTTCCTCGTACAGGTCATACAACACTCCTGGTTGTATCTGGAGCGCCATTCCCATTTTCTTGAACAGGCTCCGTATTTTCGTTCGTAGAATCTTCCCTCTCGAAAATGTTCCAAGATCCTTTCACTGTTTTTTGTTAAGGCCCAACACTCTGAGCCGTTGTGTTAGTACTGCCCTAATTAGGGTTTTGTACAGTGTGGACTTGGTCTTTCTCGAAGAGGAGTCTAGACTTGAAGTGTATCTGGAGACCAAAATAACTTTATTGGCTCAGACAGTCATTCTTCTGTCTATTTCCTGACTGATGTCGTTTTGAGCGTTACAAGAGTTCAAAGGTAAACAAACTCCTTCACCTGTTTCAAATGTATAGTTCTCAATCACCTTAAAAACGATGTGGTTGTGTAAGTAGGATTAACAAGTGCCGGCTATAAATCACTTAGTTGGCTTCATTTATTTGAAGGCCATTATCTTTGGACCGCTTGCTCTATAGCGAGGAATGCTTGTTTTAAGGCCAGCTCTGATCTTGTCACATATGGTCTATGTCTCATCTGGCATATACCGTAGGTGTTGTACAGATTTGTGGTTAGATAGTGCCATGTTGGTTTAAAACTTCGAATTCTCTTTTGATTTTCTCCAACGCAACATCTAAATGATGGAGGCATGGCTAGTGCACTCGCCTTGTCTTTATCCATTATATGTTGCGGAGTGGGTCTGAGAGAATCTGCTTGTATACTCACTTGGCATTCCACATTCGACATAGTTATCTTGGTCTCATATTTATCAGTTTTTGATGAGCATTCCAAATACTTGTAGGGCTTGATAGATGCTTTTTGTCGGTTTACCGTATCATATCTAGACAGCCTTAAAATCAACAAATAAATTGGCTACGTATCTTTATTGAATTCACGGACTCATTTTTCCAGGATTCTGTCTAAGGGCAACTAAATTTGATCAGTGGTCAGATCTCGCTGGTCTGAATCCGCATTGGGTACTCTCCTAGTTTGGGTTCAGTGTACTAAATCATAACGATTGTCCAGTTTGTTGTGAGTGAATTTTTGTATGCGGTATCTTAAACGTTGTAATGCCTCTTGTAATTATTACAATTTGTGACGGTCTCCTTTTTCTTGTTAACGTGGAATTTATTATTCCCATAGTCACAATCTTGCGGGGTATTGGTTGCTCGTTCCATATTTTTTGGTCAGTTATGTTCTGAAAAACCAGTTATTATTGCTTATCTCCGCCGTATTTTATATGTTCTGGCCTTGTTTTATTATCTATGCTGCGCATAGATTGTGGGTTTTTCAAGCTTTTTTTTCAGCTATTTTAATTTCGGCCCGGCGTTGGCGCGCGCATCCTCTACCTCATCTGATTGCAGCCGACGTGCTCGGCGCTGCTAATTGTTCCAGATTTTGGACTTGTGCTATATCGCTGCATTGTGCGTTCCAGTAGTTGTCAAAATGAAGGACACATATTTTTAGTATGTCTGCCTTTGTTTTTGAGATAGTTGTCCATTTTCATTTTACTCATGCTAATTCTTGGTTTTAATTCTTTTCTAGGAGAAGTTAAACTTTTCGTATAGAACTGGGAGCGTGATGACGCATGTTGTAGCTTGAGAATTTCTGTTTCTCGAATTTCTCGATTTTTAACTGCCCTAGTTTCTTCATGTCATGTGCAATTTCTTTGCATTTTTTCTCTTTAATTTGTGATTCTTTTACCGATCCATTCTTGTGTGGTTACTATGATGCTTTTTAGCGTATGCGATGTTTTCTTTTGATAGGTAGCTTCCTGGCACTCTCTCATCGAACCATTCAAAACCATTTTTCTATTGCGCTTAGTATCCCTTCCCCCCCAGGACATCGTCTAAGCCAGTGTTTAGTTCATGGCTGGTTTTGTGTTCGTGTCCATAGGTTCTCCATAGTAACTGGGCGTGCTACCTTCATGTTAATACTACGTCATTTAGGTTTTGTTGAAACGCTCTTCAGAGTACTCAACAATACCGTTTTTCAGTGTAGTTTTTAAGTGATCAGAGTTGAATCTTTTGCTACGGGAGCTTTTTAATGAATCACGCTTGATAGTTTGGCTTTTATAACGTGATCCCACCAGGTTGTGGTCCGGAGTTCTGCATTTGCACCCTACTAAAAGTTAAGACACGGTCCGTTACAGAGCGCTTATATGCCTTGCGTACAATAGGAAGGTGGTCTATTTGATTTTCCGTTCATGTCGTCTGGAAGACCGCCAGGTTCCTTTATGGATATACTTTATGGAGGATAATTATGGTACCTCCAAATAACCATATTTACGAGAAGCAGCGAAAGACGAGGAGTCTCCGTCCGTTTCATTCATTAGTATTGTCGCTGATGAATGTGCTTTCCAATTGCTGGTAAGAATGAATTCTCCTTCCCTATTTTAGCAATATTTAAAGTCACCGATCACTAATTTAATATCATGACTTGGACATTTTTCCAAGGTCGCTACCAGCGATTTGAAAAATTTAAAAAAAATTGTATATCTGAAAATTTCTTAATTAAGTTCTGGTAAATAGACTAGCAAACATAAAATTATTATATACTTATTAGGATGAAAATAAATGGTTACTTATGCTATATAAGTAGTTTTCTTTCTTGTTATCAGATGGTTACTTTTGCTCATGAATTTTCTTTCACAATCCCAATAGTAAAGAATTGTTTTTTGTTCTTCAGTCCTGTGGTAATAAGTTTTTAAAAAAATTAAATTCTTCAATTTCTTCATATCATGCTACGCCCGCGTTCCGCAATCGGTCGTTCACCACTCTCATACGAGCGGGTACAATTTCTATGGGAAGCTTTGTTAGTCTTGTATCTTCTTTCACATAGACGTGGGGTCTTTTTGCTTTTTGCATTTTCTTATGCAGTCGAAATTCCAAGGATTCTGAAAAAAATCTTAAGGTGTTGATTGGTCAATCGAAATCGGCACTCTCAATTTTTTTTTATTCCGATGTGACTTCAGATCCAATGTAATTCGCTTTGGGCTTATAGTCTGGACTTCCTCATTCAGTGCAAATCACCATTTTTTGTTTGCTTTCAAGAGAAAACTTTCGTCATCAAAAAAAAGCAAAGCGCAACAAGTTCTTCGTTTAAATATCTTCATACCATAAATGCCCAGATCTTCGTTAGAGCTCACTTATTGGACATAGCCTTTGGTTTTTTTATTCAATTTTCTTAAGATTTTTTTTAACAGTCAAAAGTCGTTCCTTGGTTGCTGAAGTTTGCCACGGGAGCTTGGATACCAGCATCTTACATAACGTTTGTATACGTCGAAACGCAAATTTTCAGTAATTGGCTCTAAGTTCTTTTTTTGTAAGTTTAAACTGGTCTCTACACACTTAAAAATGCTTAAGGGCAATAAATTGCTTTTGCCATCTTAGCGTGCGCGAGTAAAGCACCTGCTGGAGCTTCTCTGAATGATATCCCTTTATTAGGTATAGCTCCCTAAATATATTATTGTAAGTTGTCAACAGTTCCTTATAATCGTAACGTGGCTGCTTAATCATTTAGATGTTCTTCATGCAAATGATATTGTGCTGCCTGCTATATTTTCATTAGCATTCTTAAAAGCGTAAGTATGAAGGAAAAACTATACTGAAAATTATTCTGGTCACTGTTAGGCCTATTGCAGGTTTTAAATTTTTGTAAGGATCAAATTTTGGGTCCGCTTGATGGTACTAGTGCTTTATACTACGATTTTTGCTTCTTCCAGCTTTGGTGTATTCTCCATTATATGTCGTCAAAACTAGGCCTACTACCATTGAGATTCTGTTTCCATCTTTTTGCTCTAATTAGATTACAATAGCACCTGCTTCTTAACCAGACCAGTGGTTGACCGCAGTGGTTGTCCGGACAGCAAAAGCACTTATATTACTTTTTGTCGCTCATGTTTACAAGGTATTGAAATAGTCTGTCGATTTAAAAAGTGATGCAAACGCTTTCCCCTGTCCATGAATGTGAGTTTTGGAAACTGCCAACAGTTGATCTACACTCTTTGTCCTGACACCTAGTAATGGGAAGGCGATCCCACTGTTTTCGTGTCCTGCTATTGTCTTACGAATTCTGTATGCTCATTAGTTTGTTTATTCATGGTTTAAATGAAGTATAAAAATGTATTAGTACATAGAGCTGCAAGTTAATCATTATAATACATTTTTTCTAACCTTTGAACACGAGGGTTTTAGCGACCCTACGTAAAAACATATCTAAAAAAAAAATAAAAAAATTGGGATTACGTTTGTAGATGATAGAAGCGAATGGCGCGGGCTGACGCAGTAATTTTTCAAAAGTCGAAAATAAGAAGCACCCTAATGTATATGCGTTATTTTACTATCTGAAATCAATATTTCAGTTCAAATACATCAAAACGTCTCGTATTAAATAAATTATTCACCTTAGCGAATACGTGGCAACACACTCTATCAACATCCTGACGAAAATTTGAATATTTTATGAAAAAACAAGGATGCATCGGTCCACAATAGTTGACAAAAAATCTTATTCTTATCTTGCTCCATGACAAATAGTTGATCCTTGCTGATTCCTTATAAATTGCTGCCAAAAAATGTGTCCATTTTTCTTGAATAATTGAATATTTTGAATAATTTTGTCATCGTAATGACGCGATGTACATTGAATAAACGCTCCCTGTTGTATATGCAACGAACTTTGTTTCCGGCTAAAATAATCAATGAATTTATTTGTTTTCTTTGGGTTGATTGCAGTTCTGGATCATTTCTATGCAACGTATTCAAATTTTGTACGCTTAGGAGTAGAGTTTTGTTTGACAGTTGAAAATTTTATATAAATAATAGTCCGCCTCGTGGTACGGTGGATTGCGCGTTGGGCTACCATGCAAGAAATAAGTCGCGGGGGTCAATGTGAAATTTTTTTTTTGCAATGTAATTTTTCACATAAAAATATTTTACATGTATGACTGGCGCTGAAGCGTCAGACCGGTCATCTTGCATTCATGCAACGATTTATCAAGATTCACTGCACTTGTTGCGTCTTCTTCTTCTTCCTCTTTCACCACGTTCGCTCTTATGTGGATCCTGTGGACATCACTAGATCCCAGCCAGCTCTCACGCCAGGCCCGCATCCATCAGATCCGCCGAGTACACCCAGAAGCTGGTCATCGACGGCCTACCGGGATCCTGCAGGCGCAAAGAATAATTACAATTTCTTTTGTTATTATTGTACTTAGTTCAATACCTACTTGTTACACCGAACAAAATTTTATTTATAATATTATAAATAAATAAGGTACCTACATATTCTCTGTAGGTACCTACTTATGTAGGGCCCTACTGGATGAATATTTTCAAGTCTTTTTAAATTTTAAAAAACTGTACCGAAAATTTTTTTCTCTTATCATTTTAATGGACGGCATTTTTTTCTCTCTTTTTTTTTAATACATTTTTATAACTAAAGTTCACACAGTACAAAACAATGCGAGAAATTACCCTCACATAATAAATTTGTTTTATTTTAAGATTAAGTAATCAAAATAACTTTCTTCATTTAAAACCGCCATAAACCCTGAATATCCACTCCTATCTAAAGCATATGGATTCCATGTACTGCCTCCTAGCTAAGAGATTATTATTATTATTATTTAATATTAGGCGAGCAGCTTAAAGCTGATATGCCTAAATCGGACAGTTAGTTAGGTTTAAACTTGTCCAGTCCACATTCTTTTATACCCGTTCACACTTTTCGCAATGACCAGCTCCTGCGGTAGCCCGTTCCAGCTATTCTACCACCATGTTGCCTCAGGAAATGTTTTTCTTGGGTTCTGATTAAACCGGGTCTTCTCCAGCTTAAGGTTGTGGCCTCGACAGTCGTTGCGTTCAGTAATTTGAAGATTTCACACAATTTATTACATTTTATTGTGACGGTTCTATTATTCTTGTATGTTTCAATGAAATCACCCCTTTCCCGTCTTTTCTTCAGTGTTGTGAGACAAGAGTTTTTCTAGTCTTATGCTCACCGGCAATGTTGTTTTAGGCTAGGAGATAACTTATTGGCCCGTTCTTGGACTCTTTCCCAACATATCGATATCCTTAGCAAAGTAGGGACTCCATATCTGAAAACCGTATTCCAAGCATTGGTCTGATGTAGGATTTGATATATATTGTAATAGCATTTTCGGTGTTATGTATGAAAAAGCTTTTTTAATCAGATAGGATAGTTGAATTGGCTTTTTTTTGTTATATTGAATATGTGAAATTCCCATTTCAAATCTTCAGTTATCATTTATTCAAGGTCTCTCTGCTGTTTCTCGGCCTTCAAAACTATACACCATTTAGGTTAATATTAAGGGTTTTTAGATTGGGAGCTGATTTCCGTCAATTTTCCC